>VJXU01000931.1:0-27525 GCA_008694245.1 Ganoderma sp. BRIUMSc
CGGCGGGCGGGGGATCGGGGGGGGGGAGTACGAGAAACCGACCGGCCACCGCGTGGGGGTGGGGAGCGGAGGCGACGAGGGGTGCGCGAACGAGAGCGTGAACTGCGTGTGCTGAAGCCAGGGGTGCGGGATGGCGAGCGACGTCTTCGTGGTGGGGGAGACCGGGGCGGAGGTGAGCGTGGAGGACCTCCACCACGCTAGATAGAACGTCAGTGTCTGATAGCCATATGAGAGATGGTTGTACGCACCCCGCCTCTCCCGCCACCTCTGCCACCCCATCCGTTGTCTCGCGGCTTATCGTCACGGTCATCACCACCAAAACCACCGCGTCCCCGACCCCTTCCACGGCCGCGGCCACGTCCACCACCCCGCCCTTCGCGTTCTGCAGCCCGGATCTCGTCCAAACGCGCACGACGATCGCGTTCTTCGATAGCGCGTGTGTCGCCAGCGCGGGCTTGTCGCATCTCTTCCTTCTTCTCCTCAACGAAAGTGCGTGGCACACCAGCGGGAGAATCTTGGGCTTCGAGCAGGAGGCTCCAGAGGGCGGTCATGAATGCTGGGGTCGAGCCCGTGAGGAAACCTGTCAAGTTGATCTGCATTTTGCGCGGGTCGGGTGTCTTCGTGCGCCGCCACAAGGTCAGGTCCACGGTGGCGTGAATATATGCGGGGAGAGATGCGTACCGGTTGCGAGTCGTCTTCAAGAAGTCCCATCGCGTACTCAACGACGACCTCGTCCTCGAACCCCACGAGCTCCACCACCTTTTTGACGATCCACGGTCGTATGACCGACAGGTTGACTTTGCGCATATCCACCTACGTGGCGCGCACTCGATATAGGCATGTATGCTCGCCAAAAAGCTCAGTACAGACCTTCTTGTCGAACTCAGGGGGAAACTTCATGGACTTGAGCAGCTTGAGTTCCTTGTCGGAAAACCGACGATCCTGGTCGGCAGAGGTGCCTTTGAAAAACCCTGAAAGGGCGTTAGCACACGCATACATCCGTCTGTGTTGATATATATGTACGCACCTGCATCCGCCATGGTGGCTAAGTAGAATCGTGGGGAGGGTGAAGGATATGGAAGTCAACAGACAGGTCAGACAGGAAGAGGGCGGCCGGCCACACTCAAAATGGAGCCTCAGGCGCCCGCATCGCACGCGCTGGCGGGAGCAGTGATCCTCTTCCCTCCACCACGTTTCAGCATGCATCATCCTGGCCACGTTTCAAGCGCACCAAGGCAGCAGTGCTACCTGGCGATCATGTTCGTTCTCGCGATTTCATTATTGTGAGTCAAACGAACTGAATGTTCCACTAGAGTCGTTGATGACCAGATTCTGCAAAGATACTCTGCTTGTATGCCCTCGACATTCCACTCCGGAAAGGGATTGACGAGATGCGTGTACTGTTGCGACCGTATTCAGCTGTCGTCCTGTCGTGGATATAAAGCAGCTGGCAGTCGGCTGCAGTACGTCCATTGCAGGCTCTGAATGTCGCAATCACTGCAGCCCCGAGTACTGGTCTTCCCTGGGGAGCGGCGGTTTAACGGTGCACTCTTACGTTCTTTCTGTGTTGTCTTTGACTTGGTGTTCGACCGCCGGCCTCGTCAATGCTTTCTGGCGCCCGCTCTGCCTCCATCTGCTCGGGACAACTTCACTGCAATTCGCTTGACTGATATCTGGAGGCCGGCTAGGTCTTACGATTCGTTTAGTTATGACACTTCTTTCCACCTGGTCCTTATAACATCGCTTGCATGGCTTTTCATCTAGTCCTGTGGCTTCCGCACGACACTTGTCCGATGCGAAGAGCGAGCATGAGGATCCAACACAGGTGTTTAGAACAGGAAGGCTTCCCTGACGTCTGTCCACCTACTCGTCTCCGCAACCGGCACCTCCTTGGTCAGCTTCCCTGGCCCCCGCGTCTCACTTACTCCCCCTTCGCCCCTGCAGCCTCTCTCCTCTTCCCCCTCTGCACCCCTACTGTCGACTGAGCTCAGCGCTTTCAGCATGGCGAGTCGCGTGCAAGGACACCCGTCAAGGCGATCTGCTGGAGGAGCACACCGACACTCCCGCTCGGCTACATACCTACTGCATACGCCCACTCTGGAGCCCATGGTTATTGACGAAGAGACCGAAGACGAGGACGACGCCTCGTCTCCCACGTCATCCACCCGCCGTGATCAGGAGCGCGAGTCTGCTTCTCCCAAGGCGGACGACCTCACCCCTTGCTACCAAATGTCCTCCTCACCGACCGGAGGCGTCGGGCTATTTGCAACGCGCCCCATCTCCCAAGGCGCTCTCATCTTCGCTGAGACCCCGCTTCTCACCCAGCCACTCGCTCCAACCCGGACGAACTCCACGATCCTCAATGTCCTGGCGCAGCGCACGCGTGAGGAGCAATGTGCGTTCTTCGCTCTTTCCAACGCACACAAGACGGAACGTCCTGGCCACCCCGTCCTCCTGCCGGCCCTCGGCATCTTCGAGACGAACGCCTTGCCCTGCGGCACCACCCTCCCGCCTGCGTCAGCCGATGCTGGGGAGGCGAAGACGTCCGAGTCCAAGGATGCCAAGGCGGGGAAGGCGGACCACGGTGGTAGAGAGGGCATCTTCCTGCGTGCAGCGCGACTGAACCATTCCTGCCGGCCGAACGTCTGGCGGACGTGGGACGTCTCGAGCCAGGAGATGACGTTCCGTGCGCTTCACGATATAGCGCAGGGCGAGGAACTCTGCATGAACTACGCCGACGTCGACATCCTGGGTACGCGGGAGGAGCGGGCCACGGAGATCGAGAAGGCGTTTGGGTTCGTGTGCGCATGCGAAGTGTGCGAGCTGAAAGGAAGGGAGGGGAAGGAGAGTGACCGGCGGAGGGCGGATATCAAGAGGCTGTTCGAGGAGATCGGGACGTGCAACAAGGAGCCCACCCTTGGGCTGAGGAAGGTATGTGTCTAGGCCACAACTTTGGTTGCTGCGCAAGCAGACTGACCTCCTGATTTTCAGGTCAGGATCGCATTACGCCTCCTGAAGGAAGAGCAGGTCATGCACTACGAGGCGTCCTTCTGCTTCGATGCCTTCCAGTTTTGCGTTATGGTACGATCCATATATGCTTCGTTGACAGGGTGCTGATTCGCTTGCACGACAGGTGTCCGACTTCGTTAACGCGAAAGCGTGGGTCAAGAAAGCCTGGGAAGCGTCGTGCGACACTATGGGCCCGGAGAGCCCCGCGGCGCGCACGTTCAAGTTGTACTGGGCAAACCCTCGCGCCCATCCTCTTGCAGGTACGCTTCCGCACATGACGCTTTCCGGGCCGGATGGAGACGAGAAGGAGAAGGCGGACGAAGACATCCAACCGCGCAGCACTGTCACTACTGTTACTATTACTCGCGTCACCCGGATCTCCTAAGAACTACAGGATGGGTTGACTACGTTCCGTCATGCGTATTGATATCATTGGGTTGGCCGTTGACTTTGCGTTATCTCGGACTATCTCACTCATGCACGAGCATTGTATACTCTTTGCGGGTGTCCACTGCTTCTCTGAATACTACACAGCCGGACTTAAACTTTGCCTTCATTTGACCTTGGTATGGCTACAGAACGGATCGTGCAAACACCAGGTGCGCGGCTCGCGGCCCTGTCTGTACAGCTGACCTCGTCATCCTCAGGCTGACAGCTTGGGGACGCACAATCGGCCATATATATCAAGATTCGAAACCCATGGCATACTTCAACCACAGCGAACACACCAGCGTAGAGAAGATCCTATACGAATAGGTCCAAAATGACGTCTCCCGACAAGATCGCCAAGATCGAAGTACGTGCGCTATCACTTCACACTCCTCCGGCATAGATGTCCTGATTCCGCATGTACAGACATTCCGCGTTCCCCCGCGATGGCTCTTCGTGCGTGTCGAGACCGAGCAGGGCATCGTCGGCTGGGGCGAAGGTACTCTCGAAGGGCACACCGAGGCAATCGAAGGCGCATACAAGGACCTCGCCGAGCGGTTCATCGGCTGGGACGCGGACCAGATCCAGAATATCTGGCAGCACGCGTACAGGGCCCGCTTCTACAGAGGCGGGCCTGTCCTCATGGTCAGCCCTGATCAGTCTCCTACAACCTATCGCGCCTAACCAGTAACAAACACTCTTCGCGCAATCCCCCATACGTATCTCTTCGCCCGATTCCTGACGACAAAAGTCTGCGCTGTCCGGGCTGGACATCGCTCTCTGGGACATCAAAGGGAAGCGCCTTGGCGTGCCCGTGCACCAGCTCCTTGGGGGGCGCGTGCGCGACCGCATCAAGGTGTACGGCTGGATCGGCGGCGACAGACCCTCGGACGTCGTCGCGGGCGCCGAGGCACGCCGCGCGCAGGGGTTCACCGCGGTCAAGATGAACGGCACGGACGGCATCGGCTGGGTCGACTCTCCCGCTCTTCTCCAGCAGGTCGTGGAGAGGGTCCAGGGGGTGAGGGCGCTCGGACTGGATGTCGGCGTGGACTTCCACGGGAGGGTGCATAAAGGCATGGCGAGGCAGCTCGCGAAGGTATTGGAAAACGTGCAGCCATTGTTCATCGAGGGTGAGTAATCGAGCGACCTATGGAAATGGCGGCCTTGCTGACATCGCGATTCACTATAGAACCGCTGCTGCCTACGCAACCGGAGGAGATCGCAGACCTGGCGAAGCTGGTTTCCACGCCGATCGCGCTGGGAGAGCGATTGTATTCGCGCTTCGACTTCCGGCCGTACCTCGAACGTCGCGCGATAGACATTGCGCAACCTGATGTTCGTAGAGTTCGTTGTCGCGCATCGTCTGAACAGCCGTTGACGTGATTTCGGACAGGTCGCTCACTGCGGTGGTATCAGCGAGCTCCACCGACTCGCAGCGTACACTGAAACGTACGACGTCGCTCTCGCACCGCACTGTCCTTTGGGACCCATCGCTTTCGCAGCATGCATCCAGGTCGACCTTGCTTCACCGAACTGTAGGTCTCGTTTGATCGCCATATGTTTGTTGCCCCAAAACTTACGGGTTTGCCCCAGTCTTCATTCAGGAGATGAGCTTACAGGTACCCACCTTGATGACGATGTGCCTAGTCGTGGCTAACGGCGACCGCCCAGATGCACTACAACCAAGGCGCGGATTTACTCACGTATCTAGTCGACCCTTCGGTCTTCGATGTGCACGACGGTTATGTAGAGGCGTTACAAGGTTAACAGTTTTTTCTCTCGCTCTCAATCAAGACACTACATCTGCTCACAATCATCGTCATAGGACCAGGACTGGGAGTAGAAATCAATGAGGTTCTCGTCCGCGAGGCGGCTGCAAAACACGCAAGCGAGAAGGCGTGGCGGAATGTGGTGTGGACAGGGCCTGACGGTGCACTTCAGGAATGGTAATGAGAACAACTTCGGTGAGTAGGTACTCGTCGACGTGTTCCTACAAAGGGCTACAATGAGCGATAGGGCACACGAGTCTTTACTTCAACGTATTCTCGTTTGTGAATCCCCCATCCATTTGGGTGTGGATCTGTATTATTACCACGTTACCTCACCTTACGCGCAAATCCATTTACGCACCAAACAGCTCCAAGTAAGTGAACATGGCGAGTGTGGGATAGTTGCCACTTGAGTCGGTCATCGACCAAACCAACGACTCCCCAGATAGCGAGTTGATCACATCAGCATCTGCGGACGGGACGGTGCGCATACGGGATGCTCAGTCGGTCCATCATTGTGATCTTCTCGGAGTCGAGGATTGCGCTAGCGATGTCTTGGCCACGCCACTTGCTGAATTTCTCTCCGGACAGTCGCCACCTCCCAAGGATATTTTTCCATAGCTCTCCGCACCAGAGCCAACCCAGCCCCTGGCATCTAAGCTCTATTGTTCGACCTCAAGTCACGAGTGTAGGCGTGTCACCGCTGCCCGCGGCCGTAACCAGGGCGGGAGGCCTGACTAGTACGTCGTACGCATCCGGGCACGACGCTCGCAGTTCTAGCAGGACACTCGCATACCGTGGAGGACGTTACGTTCTCTCCGGATGGCAGGTCCGTTCTGTCGTTCTCGTCTAACGGAACAGCGAGGATTTGGGACGCAGGGTCTGGGAAGGAGGGGATCTCGCTCAGGGGAGACGGGAAGGGGATTTAGCTCGGGGCGTATTTCCTGCCAGATGGGAAGTACGTCGTGGTGTGGGATGACCAAGGTGCAAGTGTGGAGACTGCGACGGTATGCGTTTGGCCGTGCTTGATCACAAGTCCATAGGACGTCAGCCAGTATTTGTACGGTTTACTCCAGATGGCGAGTATTTGGCTTCTGGAGATACTTAGCTGGGGAACAGTGATTATCCGTTATCTCTCTTGTTTCCCAGAAACAAGGCAGCTACGTACCTGTACATGTTCGTGAACGGTATAGTCAAAGAGATTCTGGATTCTGAATCCTTTTGCGGTGTCCCCTCAGGCAACTGCTGTCGAAGTACAATTGACGCCGCAAAGGATCCAGAGAGGAATTGCGACTGACTGGAGATTCGGGGAGACACGAAGTGAACGTAGACTCGTAGAGCGGCCCTTTAACTTCTTGAACCGCGAACGCCCGAGGTCCACTGCAGGAGCCACGGCCATCTGAAATGTGGTCCCGAGGTGGACGACCTGGACCCAAGCGGACGAAAGATGGCTGCCACGCAGATGAGGTCTGTACTAATCCGAAATATAGGATAAATAAAAAGTACAAGATAATACAACAGCGACGAACAACGGAACAATCTACTTGGCACCAGCGCTCGAGAACTGTCGTCGATTGCGGTCAGAAACGTATCGCATACTCCCGAAGGGATCAACTCACTTTTGTTACTGATTTGGTGCCTTCTGAGATAGCGTGCTTGGCAAGCTCGCCAGGGAGGATAAGACGAACGGAGGTCTGGATTTCGCGCGAAGAGATCGTCGACTTCTTGGAATACGACGCGAGCTCTAAACAAGGAACGTGTCAGATCCCCATGGCGCCACGAAAGCAAGGAGGCCACATACTCGAAGCTTCAGTTGCGATCCGCTCGAAGATATCGTTGACAAAGGAGTTGAGGATGGCCATCGCCTTGTTCGAGATACCAGTGTCAGGGTGCACCTGCTTGAGCACTGCAAGTCGGAGTGAGAACTTTGCGTCCTGCGCATCCACTGAAGAACGACGCACCCTTGTAGATGTAAGACGAGTAGGTCTCCTTGCGGCTCTTCTTACGCTTCTTCTTCTCGCCGTCACCGCCAGCGCCGCCGGCAGCCTTGGAGGTCTTCTTCGCACCCTTTGCGCTGCCCTCCGACGTTGTCTTGGCAGGGGCCTTAGAGGCGGTGGAGGCGGGAGCCTTGCCGGCAGTGGAAGCGGGCTTGGGGGCCATTGGTGATGGTGGAGTGCGTTGGAGGGGTGGTGTTAGTGGTTGTGGTGGGCGCGGAGGCGGAGACCGAGGGCGTAAGGACGAGGGATGGATAGGAAGGGCGGGAGGGACGCGCCGGGTATTTATACGGGACGCGCTGTCTTTGTTTGGCCGCGACGCGTCGACGCGCTGAACCTTATTTTGTTGAACGCCATCAACACCATCACGTGCTCCGCCCCTCTCGCGTCTTCCCAGCGCCCGCGCTTGTATAAAGCCGCCGTGCTGCATGGCTGCCTTCCTTCAACTCCGTCGCTCCTCACGCCCGCCCACCCTATCGCTACGCCCTCGCGCATCCCAGCACCACTTTCACCACCAACACAACCTCAGTAACATGTCTGGCAAGGGCAGCGGCAAGTCTAAGTCCGGCAAGGCCTCTGGCGAGACCTCAGCGAAGTCACAATCTCGGTCGGCAAAGGCGGGTCTCCAGTTCCCCGTCGGTCGTGTCCACCGTCTCCTGAAGAAGGGCAACTACGCCCAGCGTGTCGGTGCGGGCGCACCTGGTGAGTCGCGTTTCTTACACTTCGCCTTCGCAAGTTTGGGCTTTACGGCCTTGATCAGAACTGGAGCTGACTTGGCTTTGCGTCCAGTATACCTCGCAGCGGTCCTCGAGTACCTTGCTGCTGAGATCCTCGAGCTTGCGGGTAACGCGGCGCGTGACAACAAGAAGCAGCGTATTGTGCCTCGGCACTTGCAACTTGCCATCCGGAACGATGAGGAGTACGTACTGGTTCACCATCCTAGCTCTAGCGGATGCTTATGTGTGGCATCTCAGGTTGAACAAGCTGCTGGGCGATGTTGTCATTTCGCAAGGCGGTGTCGTTCCCCACATCAACCCCGAACTTCTGCCCTCGAAGACATCGAAGGGCAAGAAGGACAGTCAGGAGGTGTAGAGATGTTTCGTGTTGACATGATTGTTGTATTATTTATGTACTATTCTTTTTATCCTCTCTTAATCGGATTTCGCTGCACTGCACTTCAAGCAGGGTTTGCCGTGCCTGATCCAGGTCGTGGTGTCTCAAATCTTTGCCTTGCTCGTCGAAAGTGTTGATTCGGTCGTTCTGTTCAACGTTGTCGTCGCGTGGTGAGGAACTTTGGCAACCATCCCGGACTCCATGAACTGCAATCTTTCGTAGGAGTCCTTTGGAACTATTCTTCGTACTTAATGTTGATCCCCGCAGGACTCATTGATTTTGTCACCAAAACGTTTCGCCGCAGTCGCCAGGGTCGTGCGAGGGCACCGATTCAGGAAGTCGAGGCGCCGTTCTAGCGCCGGAGCCGTCATTGCCCGCCACCGCCCTCGCGAGGACTGCTCTCGACCTCATCCTCCCCGCCTGGCCGTCTCCTCTCCGTTCCCCCAACGTTCCTTTCTGCTCCGTCGAATTTCCTGCTCTCGTACCTATATAACTGCTTGGTTGAACGCCTACTACACGATCCGGAAAGCAACGCATGGCGACTCTCACCCGCACGCGCCCGACATTCCAGGCGGCCGAGGATGCACCGGACGCAGAACACCGTCGGCCCCTCCATCTCGACATTCCGACGCCGTTTCCCAACATCAGGCGGTCGGAGGGGTCCTCCTCCTCCAGCACATTGCAAGATGTCGCCACGACCCCATCCATGGCAGAGATGGAGGCCGCGCAGGCGGCAGGGGGCGCCGCGGCGGTCGAAGGATCGCGCGCGGAGCAGTCGTCGACGGAGACGGACATGGCCAGTGCGGTGAGTGATTGATCCTGTTCCCGTGCCCTGCGGTCGTGGGTCGAGTTCCTTCGGAAACGTTGCTCGAGGTCCAAGAAATGCATGTCTGGTTCCAGTCTGGAGTGGGGAGCTGGCCACGGACATGGACGACTGCTCGCCGTGTCCCGTGGCGGCCATCTCCTTCTTCCTTCCACCACGGCGGGGAACGACCCGTCTCTCGGGTGAGAAGTTCGCAGTCCTTCTGGGGACTGTGGAAACGGATCTCCCTCGCGCTGACAGATTTCGCTGTTCGCGTTTCGAGTCCATCGCGGTAAGGTCCGCAACATCGTCGCACATGGCAGACATGGGACTGCTCATCGCGCGCATCGCGTCTTATCGCTGTCTCTGTGCTTCCTCAGCGCGATGGGCATGCTCTATCGCGTGCGGTTCGAGGGCGGACGTAACCTTGGCCCCTGCATCTTGGGGGGATCCGTTCTCGGTGCCACATATCGCCCGCCGCGAATGGAGGATGGCCTCCTGAATGGGTCTTCCCTTGTGTGCCCGGTGGCTTGCCTGTGGGACCGTCAGTTTCGAATAATGAGTGTGAATATGGCAAGTTCGTCCGGGTAATGCTGTCTATGGTTCGATTCTACCGTACCGAGGGCCGTTGAAATGAGCAGCTCCGATGGCGTCGCTTTCCTGCAGCAGTTCCGTGTCGATCTGTTCAAAGAGTTCCCATGCCAGTGCACCAGCATATTGCAGTCAGGCTACATCACCGTCCGTCCTGCAATATGCTGGTGGCCGCAGTGCTAGAGCAGTCTCATCTAACTAATGGCCCCCCCATATGGTAACTTGTGGTGTCAGTAGTGTCTATAATGCACTTGCTCCATCAGAGAACCGAAAACTTGAAATCGCAGGAAATACGACTGGCACCCCCCTACAGACTGGTGGGGGACTTCCTCGACGTCCTGAGTAGGTGTCTCAGGTTTCTCAAGGCCCCCAAAGGCTCTAAGCCAGCTGCTGGCGAAGCTGGCTTAGAGCCTGGTGCTTACGAAAGCTCCTGAGGCCGCTTATCCAGGTAGTCAGGATTATTTGGGAGCGCTCAGGGAAATGTAAAGACGCTGATGCATGTTTCCTGGACCACTTCGCGTCCAGGAAACTCTTTGCTGGTCTTTACCGAGCCCGTTGAGTTATTCTCCACTGTCCTCTGGCTTGAATGCCGTGCTTTGCATTTAGTGCGATCCGAGAACTGTTTTTATAGTTGCATGACCGGAACGACGCCTACTGCTCATGTTTTCATTCCCTGTGCTACCATTTTCTCCACGAGCGTGGGTCGCACCTGTCTTTTGTCTCGTCGCTTCCATCCTCGGTGTCCAAGACGCATTCCTCGCTTGTAGTTCCAGTGTATGGATCTGACAAGAATGAGGGAAGAGCGGTGCCGCGGTCAGCATCGGCTCACGTCTAGAGCGCAACTCCTGCTTTTTGTACCTGGTACTCAGATTAGGCCACACATGGAGGGAAGAAGTGCTTTCCCCGCATATCGCCATGCAAAGGCCGCTGATCAACCAATCTCGCCAGCGCCCGACGCAGTCATGCATGTTGCACATCTTCTCGAAAAGAAGCGAACTGTTTATGTCCTTTAGTCTCCTAGTGCATCCCGTGGATACTGCGGCGCGGAATACTACAGATCGCATCTTTTCCTTCCCTTCATTTTCCATATTCTGCGACTTCCATCCTTGATGGAGAGGGGCATAATCATCATACGAAGATGAACAGCACCAACTGACTGCTTCCCTCTTCCCAGGACGAACTGGTCTCCTCTATATTAAACGTACAGAAGTCCTGCTTGACGACCCTCAACGACCTCCTCTCCACCTCCTCCAACTGGCGTCCAATCATACCCGACCGGAGACACTCGCTGCCGGTACCCCGCACCCCACTGGACGCCACGTTTGCATCGACGTTCCTAGCGTCAGCCACAGCATCCTCGTCCTCCACTGCCCCCGCATCATCACCGTCAGCCACGACGTCTGCACAGACCCCCCTTCAGACCCTTGTCCTCAACCTCCGAGACCAAGAACAGGACACCATGACCGAGTGCAGCTCCCTTGCAGACGAACGCTCCCTTGTCCGTGAGCTCCAGATACGCGTTGGCCGTCTTGCGAACACTCGCCTGGCCCCGTCCGATGGGGGTCTGGCTCGCGCACTGGTCTCACTCGTCGCGCACTTCAGCCGGCTTGCAGAGCTCCACCCCCGCCAGGCACGTCCACGGTCCCCCGCGCTCGGGCGCACGATGTCGTGGGGCACTTCCCCTGCCGACTGCACTCCCTCGCAACAGAAGGACCCGCTCGTGAAGCTACAGCGCGAGTTGTCAGACCTACAGCTCGAGCGCGACGCTCGCTCCAGCCAGGATTCCTCACGGCCTCCCGTCCAGGCTGTGGAGACTGCGCTCCTGTGGACCCGCGTAGACGAGGAGTTTGACCGGATACTCTCGCTTGCTGTGGACCAACATCCTGCGCTGGGGGATGCGGACGCGCAGCGCGACGACTTCGACCACCTTCCGCCGGAGTACGAAGTTGGCGCGTACGACCCGTTCGCATCAGATGCCGAGCTGCCGATTTACGACGCTGGGGACTATCACGACCATGCCGCAGAGAAGGAGAAGGAGAAGGAGGCTGCCGCGTCGGCTTCCTCGGCCACTGCTCCGCGCACACGAGATCGGGAGACGGGCGGAATGAGCGAGAAGATGCGGATGGACCTGGAGGCGGTCGCACTCGCCATCGACAGGCTGTACCTCGTCGCCCCGCAGCTGCACGAGCAAAGGGTGGAGCTGAAGGAGAGCAAGCGTGAACAGCTGGAACAGATGGAGAAGGCGCGTGCGGCGAGCTCGTCGCGGGAGAGGTCGAGAGTGCGACCTGGAAAGGAGCGCGCGAAGGAGGAGGGCGAGTTGGAGAAGATGGTCGCGCTGATCGGGAAGGCGAGCGAGCGGCGGATGCTCGACCAAGCTGTCGTGCTCGATGGCGGGATGGAGGCGAAGCTGGAGCGGGCGAGGCAGCGGGATCTCGAGAAGGTGCGTACATATCTCATACCATTGTCTCCTGCCTTAGCCTGATGACTTTCATCACTCTTGTGCAGCGCGAGGCCTTCGTTACACGCCTCGCGCGACATTCTGATGCGGGCAGGCTGCACTCGCAAGAAGCGACCCTCGCCAAGAAGAAGTTCAAGGACCCCGACGCGATGCTTTCACTCCCCGAGTTCATTCGTGAAGGGGTGCCGCAAGACGTCCAGCTCAACATGCAGCTGAACGACTCGCGCGCGATGCTGGCCCTTTCGGAGTTCGTGCGCGAGCCAATCCCCGAGCAGCTGCAAGCGTCGTCGACACCCTCCTCTGCGCACTCGACAGTCTCGCATCGGAAGTCCTTTAGACAGCTCCGCAGTCGCAGCCTCTCGGCACCTCCCTTGGCGTGGCTGCTCAACTCGAGCCCGAGGTCCTCAAGTCCGAACTTGCCGGAAACGCCTGAAAGCGAGAAAGAGGGAGAGAAGGAGAAGGACTCGAGGAAGAGGTCAAGGCTGAGTAGGTCGAAGCGGCCTGGTTCGTCGAGTGGAATCGTCCCTCCTACGCCACCAGTGCAAGGTGAGCGAAGTCAATCTCTGGAGACTGGAACGATGACATGAATGCGCGGATTAGGCACAGCCGGTCTCGATGTCCACTTCGTTGCGGAATATCACGAGACGTTACAACATATCCTCGTCTTCCTGAACGTCCAGGGCATGACCCTGGGAGCCAACCTCGAGGCGGAAGTAGTTCCCACCTCTGAATCCTCCACCTGCGAACGAAGCCGTCTCCTTCTGCGATGCGGGGCGTCGACCTCTCCTCTGCTCAGCCTTCCCGCACCCGTGTCCCCTGGTGTCAAGGAGGTGAAGGTGGTAGGACAGTTCTACGAGATCAAGCTCCCAGTCGCATCCCCACCTCCCACGCCATTTGACGTACCGACCGGCGTCCTCGATGCGACACAGCTTCTATCCACTCCGCCTACGAGCTTCGTCTGTGCAGCATGTTCGTTGCCACTCATTCAGGCGTCGAAGTTGCACGAGTATCGCGACCTCCCCTCAGAGCACTGGGCGGAGCTCGTCGACGCGTGGATGTGCCACTCGGACCAGCGGTTACACGAGCATGTGAAGAAACACTCGGCGCAAGGATTCTGGCCACGAGAGGGAGAGGCTCTCGTTGGGGGGAGCTACATCTTGTTTGAAGAGTCCGCAGTCGTGCAAAGCAATTTTTGCCCTGCGAGCGAGGGGGATCACAAGGTGCGTCCAATGTCCACCGGGGCTTCCCTTGTAGGGTTCCTTTCGAGTGTCTGGTGTCCTCGTGCCCGTGGCCGAAGAGTGGTGTGTGAATGGGTGGGTGTAGGACGGAAAGAAGGCCGTCGCTGGCTTCGCTACCAGCGGCCATCGTCGGGTTCGCCGGCGCGCAATGTGGCGCGTCTCAGAGCCCACGTCGGTTCTGGGGCGTTGTCCTTTGCTGCAATGGTGGCATCTGACAATGGCAGGAGTATATCTCTTTTGGCTGATACGAAACGTCCGAGATGGACGGCGGCGTGCGTTGTCCCGCCGCCGCCGGTCACTTGCTCAACAACTCTCGTGTGACTGAGGACACCGCTGCGGGAGCTACACGCGAGGGCACATCTTTTGTTTCGCATTCTGATGATGTATCTGCCTTGTGTCTTCTTTCTTCCTGACGATTTCTGATCGTGGTGGACCGTGTGCTGACGAATCCTCTCAGCAGGATGACGGCTGGAGGCGAACCCGCTGTATTTGTGGTGCCATAATCGGACGTTGTCAACAACGTCCGTCGCCCGAGGGCAATGGGCCATTAGTGTACCGTCTCGCGAAATACGCAGTCCGGACCATGAACGCAAATGCTGGGTATGTACGGAATACGTTCGCATGTCATAACGCTCCTTCTGACACCCAATGGCATCCTCAGTCCCTCCCGGTTGCCGCTGTCGGCATTCATTGCCGAAGATATGAACGAGTTCGTCCATGCTCATGCGACCTACCGTTTCGTCATCTTTGACGAGGAGGAAGAGCGGCCCCGTCTTCTCGTACGTAGTTCTGTCCCCATCAGACCCTAACTGTTCTGTTTTCTCAGTATCTGACCTGGTGCACTCCCACCTATAGATTTGGCTATTCAAGCCCAGCATGCGCCTGTCGTACGCCATCCCGACGCAGTACGTCCTTGCCAAGAGCGCCTCGATAAGAGCGGGAAAGGTCCTTTTCAAAATCCTCGATACCGCCGCGGCATATTCGGATCTGGACGGGTACGGGATCTTCGATGTTGTGTGTTGCCATCATTCCGAATCTCACGGGAATCCCACAGGCTTTTGAAACGTTACCCCGGGTTCCCACAGGCGGAGCACCTCCACTATCCTCGTGGCATCTGCCGGCGCCTTGCGGCGCTCCTGAAGGAGAGCAACGGGGCGTACCCTGAGAACATGCGCACCATGACAGGGCTCGATGTCGGCTGGCTGCAGCGCGCCTGAGCCGCCCGACGTGGTGGTGACCGGAATCGTCGAAATGTCTTGATACTCCTTCCCTCAATGCACCGTACAACAAACACTCATTGCTTACATCTTGGCCGGATCGTGTAGACACCTGCATCCGCAACATCCCTTAACGGCTCTGTGAGTTTCTTGCTGTATTTCTCTTGTATGCGCTCGACGTACGTTCATCTCTCTCCATCTTCTGCACGCAAATTGGTTCTTTTCTGCAGCAAAGGGAATGTGTAGATACCATAATAAAGCGTGGTGCAGGCACCGCCCTGACCTGTCTAGAGTCTAGCTGCGATGTGATCGACGATCGTTCCGCCGAGGCTGGCGAAAGGCGTCACCGTGACTGCAAGGAATTATGAGTAATGGTGGCTTGATGCTAGGGTTTACGCCTTAACGTTTTGAGACCTTCCTTCGCAGTTCCAGACCCGTTGTTTTATCTGTGCGTGCGCCTATCAGATTAACTCGGTTGACATGCATAACTGACCTGAGTCTGCACAGTGCACAGACCAGGACGGGGGCGGTCGTTATTGTGGACGAACGTCGCTCGGTTCGAGGAAGGATGACCCATATGCACCTGCCATGGCCTCGCCCATCTTACCCGATACCGCCCTGTCGAGCGCGAGCTAACTTCTATCGTGGTCGACCACGTCTGTGCAGGCATGCGTGAAAGTCGGAGTTTGCGGCACGCGCATAGGGTGGTGACGACCGCCAGGTGGATTTGCGGGGGCCATCTTTACGTCAAGACGGACGGCCGGTCTATAAATTCTAATTCTAAATCGACGAGACCCATGTTCCTGTATAGGAATCATGGGGGGTCTGGTGCTACTCCGACCGCAACGGGATCCGACATCTCCTCATTGGAGACGGTGGATCAACGCTCGCGGATGAAATTTTGAGACACCAGGCACTCCCACGCAAGAGCCTGGAAGAACCGGGTGGAAGGTAACCCTCCCACGATAACTATAGGCCCCGCGGAAAGATCTCACTACGTTCTCGTGATAGTTTCGCTTCGCGACGCACTGGGTCCCCGCAAGCACCTTCCGTTTCCGCAATGCCTGGTGCGTAATACACGCCTTCCCGTCATTGATCATTAGCAGACCGGGTGCCTGCATCACCACACCATATAATAAGGTTGGCCTTCGACGACCTCGTCCCCTTCCCCTCCCATTTCCGCTCGGGGTTGTTGTCGTCACTGCTGACTCTCTCCCCCCTCGCCTGCGACGATGGTTGGCACCCCCCTCCAGGCCGTCCTTATCTGCGGGGCGACATGGGTCCTCTGGAAGGTCCTCCGGCAGTTTGTGGTGAAAAGCGCTTTGGATAATCTTCCCGGTCCTCCGAGTGCTTCCTTCTTGCTCGGTCAGTCATGCATGTCTCTTGCCTCGTTGCCTACCTCGTCTAACCTGCTTTACACTTACAGGGAACCTCAAGCAGATATACGACAGGCAAGGGTGGGCTTTCCACAGACAGCTGGAGCAGTATGGCCCGGTCTCCGTTCTTCACGGAAAGTTTGGGGTACGCCGCTCAGCGCATCATCGCGACGTTCTCACTGCGGCGCGGCGCATCTGATGTTGCCGGAGAATCTAGCGAAAGATTCTGTATGTGTTTGACCCCAAAGCCATGCACACCATCGCAGTCAAGGAGCAGTACGTTTATGACGAAGCACGATGGTTTCTTCGGTGAGCTCTCCTGCAGCGGTGGCTCGCGACGCGTGTGACGTTCGTTGCACTCGCCAGGATGAATCTGATGACTCTCGGGCCTGGTCTCTTGGCGACTACGGGTGAAGTCTTCCATGCACGTTCGTTAGGAAATGCTGCTTCGGGGCTCATGCGTGCATACAGGCGACCGGCACCGCCAGCAAAGGAAGATGCTCAACCCGGCCTTCAATATCAATCACATGAGGGAGATGATTCCAATCTTCTACGAAGTAACGCACAAGGTAATGGGACATCCTGAGCGGGCATGCGTGGTCGATTGAGGGCTGACATCGGAAGGGTTTAGCTTCGTACGGCGCTCGAAGCCACGGTGGTGAAGGATGGTCCCCAGGAAATCAACATGGTAAATTGGATGGGGCGGACGGCCCTAGAGCTCGTCGGCCAGGCAGGACTTGGCTACTCGTTTGATTCGCTCGTGGAAGAGAGCATGGACACGTACGGCAGCGCCCTCAAGGAGTTTATGTATGTATCTCATTCTCCTAACCGGCAAGATTTTTCCCGTTACCATTCACGCGTTGACTTGAGCCCATCTTAGCCCCTCACTGTACAGTCTGGCCTTGTATCTCCAATTCTGGCCGTACATCGAAGCAGCGATTCCCCTTTCGGTGAGAAGGTTGCTCGCCCGAAATCTGCCCCACAAGCCATTCCAACGGCTGAAGGGGATAGTAAACACGATGTACGCCCAATCCATCGACATTTACAACGAGAAGAAGGCCGCTATCGCAAAGGGCGACGAGGGGGTCAAGCAGTTGTTCCGCGAAGGCAAGGACCTGATGAGCATCTTGCGTACGTACTGCCCACCTCCTCGAAATTTTGGCCCGCAAAAATAACTTCTCTTGATGTAGTTAGGTCGAACATGGCTGCGGAACACGCTGACCGATTGTCGGACGAAGAGTTGATCGGCCAGATGTCGTAAGTACACGTTTACGTCCTCTTACGCTGTACGTTCACTCAGATTTGGGACTGCCACGATTTGCCTGCCCTTTGACGCATAGAACGTTGACCACTGCTGCGATGGATACCACGTCGAACGCTCTTTCCATCACTTTGGATATACTGGCCAAGAATCCGGAGGCTCAGCAGAGGTTACGCCAAGAGATTCTCGACGCTCAGAACAACAACGGAGGAGGCGATCTTGGCTACGACGATCTCGTAAGCCTTCCATACCTCGACGCCGTGTGTCGCGAGACACTACGCCTGTAGGTAGCCCGTCGGATGGAACGGCAGAATGACTGCTAACTTGGTCCCGAACCAGCTTCCCACCCGCCATCTTCCGGTTCCGAGAGTACGTTCTGCGACGTCTCATTTCACCGGAGATCGGTCGCACTAACAGGCGTGTTTTTGACTCTGCCCAGGACCCGCGAGGACGTCGTACTTCCTCTGTCGGAACCCGTCCGCGGCCTCGACGGTACTATGATGTCCGAAATTCCCATCCCGAAGGATACTACAGTGTTTGTTGGGATTTACACGTCGAACACACGGAAGGCACTCTGGGGAGAGGATGCGTACGAGTGGAAGCCTGAGCGTTGGCTGTCGCGTCTTCCCGACACGGTGCTGGAAGCGAAGATCCCTGGTGTCTACTCGAACTTGTAGGTCTCACGAAAACGTTGCGACCGCGTTCTAAGTGTATTTGGCTTTAGGATGACGTTCTGGGGCGGCGGACGAGCTTGCATGTGCGTAGTCCGCTCGGGATTCCTCTTCGTGAACTGACCGATAGACGGACAACAGAGGCTTCAAGTTCTCCCAGCTGGAAATGAGTACGTGCCCGTATTCCTGCTGCGATATACTGACGCTCATTCAATGCATCTTTCTGCAGAGGTCGTCCTGGCTGTACTGCTCTCCACCTTTACTTTCGAGCATACAGGGAAGGAGATTAAGTGGAACCTGGCCGGTGTCAATTTCCCGACTGTCGGAAACGAAACCACTCCTTCCCTGCCCTTGAAGGTCGGCCTGGTGAAGTCGAGCTGAAGCCAGATTTGTGATGCCGGACCAGCGTTTACGAGTCGTCGTGTATTGTACCCAACTTGGACTTGGAACCTTGGATATACGTATGACAACTCTGAGATCAATTTGCGGGGTGAAAGGATACAAATAATATACAGGATGGTACATTGATATCGGAAGTATAATAGTAAGCAAATGCGATTCCCGCAACACTTCTGTCATCAGGTTCTCGTTCACAGTTCCACTACCTATCTAACCCCTCGCATGCGACGGAGTTAGGGTCATATACCAAGTATACAAGTTCAGAATTTCAACCTACAAGAAACAACAAGCAAAAGGGGAGCTGCAAATTATGCGACATCGTCAGGATATGATTTCCACCTTGCCAACCCAACTCTCCAGCTCCTTGGAGTCCTCGTCACGCAAGAACGACCGGAGCGTCAGCGTATCCAGCTTCCGCGCGTGTCCATTCCGAGAGTAAAGACAAAGCGCGACAATGTTGAAAAAACGGCGTGACTCTTGTCCCTCCAACAAGGCTCCGGGCGAAAGGCCTTCGACGCGGACAACTTTCAGCAACGGGCACCTTGCACCACTTTTGGAACCTGCCTCGGCAGCCCGCCCCGGGCCCATTTCTGCCTCCTTTGTGAGCGCGGTAAATGGGATGCCGATGCTTCCGAGCCACCTCACTTCCCGCCCGTGTAAAACAAGATTTTCAAGAAGGGGGAACGCGTCGAAGGCGAGCCTCCAGTCGCCGATGTCGTGCTGGATATCGGGCGAGTTGATGCAGAGCGTGGTGAGTGGGGCTGCACAGACTACGGGGACGGCGCGGAGGGCCTCTGCAGGGAAGTAGGAACCGTGGAGCTCGACTCGGACGCGCTCCGAACGCAGACCACCTCGGTCGCGGGGATCGGTGGACGATGACGAGGGCGTCTTGTCAAGGACGCGCACACGGAATCGCTCGCGCTCGACGAGCACGGCGAGCTCCTCCGCTTGGTCTAGAGCTACACGGATATTCGAGGGGACGATGGCGGCGAGCAGGCGTTCTGTGGTTTGGTGCTCCATGGCTTCGCCTTCGGCGAGCACTATACGGAGACGGAGGTGGGTGCGCGGGGGAATGAGGAGAGCCTTGACGATTTGCGAGGCTAGCCTGAAGGAATTGTCCATGCAAAAGCTCCGTAGGCTGGTGAGATGGAATTGAGGATGTTCCACGGGTCGTTCCTCTTGGATGGGGTCGAATCGGGAGAGATCTAGGTCTTCTAGGCTAGGCGAGGCTGCGCGTAGAGCGTCGAAGAGATGTCGGATAGTGAACCCGTTGCCTTTGCAGCATTGTTCGTGGAGTTCGAGGTATCGTATGTTCCTGTAGAAGGAAGGGTCGCGGGGAAGGGAGATCCCGCTGAGGGTGAGGCTTTGGATCCTTGGAAACGCTTGTGGGGAGAGACCCAATGAGACCTCCCGTTTGACGCGCCACTCGACGGGCACGAACGAGAGCTCTTGCAGGGTGGTCAAACCGATTGTCAAAAGATCGACGATACTAGTCGTGAGCCTGTTGTGAGAATCGTTGATGCGTATCGCACGTATGCGATGCTTGTGGGGAAGGATCAGGTGTTTCGCGGCTTGAAAATCTCTTGCCCGGACATTCGCAAGATGGAGGTCGATCAGGGATCGAGCAGCGCGGTTGAGACAAAGCTGAAGCCAGTTCGGGTTGGAGTTGACGTAGATCACCCGCCAAAGCTCCGCGATGTCGCAGGCGATCTTCTTCCAGAGCTTGCAAACAAGCAGTAGTTGCATCCAAGCTGTGGGAGCGACCGTCTGACGTGCCATGCATGCGACGATAGCGAATATATCGGAGAGGAGTTCAACGGGAAGACTGTGGATGAGCGGCGCCGTAGGCCGTCTGAACAAGATTCTGTTATCTTGCATTCTCGCGTATTCTGACAACTGAAGTCAGCGGTGAACGACGACAGTCGACATGGACAAACCAACAGATGACGTGGCAAAAACTTCCTATCACCAAGTTTACCAAAAGGATCGAACTCGTAGTGCAATGAATGATCTAAGGGCTGACTCGGCTGACCCCGGCAGTCCGAGATGCAATATTCAGGGATCGAGACGGAGGCTGTCATTCAATGTCGTTAGATTTCAGGCTTAAAGAGCTACTGAACTGTGCTCACCTGCTCTAGCTGACGTCCTGAGGCTAGAGTTGCGGAACAGTTGGTGGTCCGTTGAACGTAAACTGAACGTTGAACGCGCGCCTGTCAGCGGGTGCCAAAAAAGATCTTCCCACCCAGCTCAACTTGGTGCCTCAAGGCCTCATTACCTTGTGGACAGCCAATATTGCCAGACCACAATTCCATGAAGTGGACTGAGCGATAAGACAGGAGGCAAAAAAAAAAGTAACCGACATGTAGCGCAAGTCCGAGGTGGTCACTTCATGCCCAAGTTGCGAGATCAGCCGATCAGATCGTATATCCTGAAGATACGAAGGCTGCAGTTAAAGCTTGATAGGTGAGCGCTTTGAAATATTACACTGGCACTCAAAAACAATACGTTCATAATATCGTGAGCACGACCTTCATTCCCCCCCAATTTGAACGACTGACGAACGTCGTACATCACAGTGAACTTCACGGCAACCTACTTAATTCATCCTACAGATCGACTGTCATCTCTATCTAGCACATGGTCAGCAAGGGAAACTAAATTCATCCCTTGGATAAAGCTCGTTGCTCTTACCGATCGAGCCGTGGAGCCGTCTTCAGCAAATCCTGGGAAAGCTTCGGATGGAGTCAACTAGTGCACGAAGACGCCACCAACCCGAGAACGTTAGTGCTACATATCGCGAACGATACTCGCCTCAGTATTAAAGCATAGATCGCACCCGTAATGCCCTGCAGGGGTCGGATGAAAGCCTGAGGCACGAGGGACCTACAACGGAGTTTACAAACTGCAGGCCTAATAGGCCTTGCAGCTTTGAAGGCCACCTTCCCCCGCCGCATGTGTCCCAGATCATCCTGATCCGCTGTACGCCATTGTAATGTCCCTTACCCAATTTTGATCTTTTCCGCTCGCAGCGTTCCACGCCTCCAGTGTTCTGCCACCCAGACTGGTGACCGTGATGTTCAGCGTGTGCTCGCGATGGTGCCACCATGACATCCTGAACCTACGGACGCCGCAAACCGCTGAGGCCTGGGGACCCGCTCTCTGTCCCGCTGTCCAAAATAGGACGAGGTCCGCCACAAGCGCTCTTCCTCGATCCCACAACCGTACTGACAGGTGTCAAGCTCGTCAAGATCGACGTCGTCGATGTTGCGCGCTGAACCCAGCGAGTCTACGTTCGCTTCGCCCTCAGGGCTCCGCGCGCCGCCACGAAGGGGCAGCGAATGCGACACGCATGCAAGGCGCAGGTCATTGTGAGTATTTAGCAAGGAGTGGAGCTGCGCGTCCTCGCCGCGGGAGGGTCGGTCATTGATCAGGAACGGTCCGGCGACGTTCGACTCGGTTCGAGACCCAAGTTCATCTTGCGGCACGACACAGCCGTGCGCCACTGTATGCAGCGGGAAGGTGGCCTTCAAAGCTGCAAGGCCTATTAGGCCTGCAGTTTGTAAACTCCGTTGTAGTCCCTACGAGGCACCTCAGTTAGCCAGCCAGCTATTCAGTGGCAATGCCAAAAAAAAGGCTTCCCCCAGACGGCCCTCGCGGTACTATATGTGAGCTCAAATCAAGTTATGTCCAAGTCGCAACAATTCAAGTTCACGTCAGTGTCGATTCAACAGAGCGATACCGTACAACCACAGCAGAGCGAGGGAAAGCGAGTGAACGTAGTACACACAGCAGAGTCCAGTGAGCAACCTGAAGCCGAAAAGCAAATCTAGATTCAAACGAATCAGAGAACCAGTCATTGCGGATTGAGAAACCACGAGTCTCGATTAGCGTCGTTGCTCGTGTCGGGCAAACGTACCGGACGTATGGAGTGCACGCTCACCATCCCGGGCCCCAGAGAGCCTGGACGTCAGTTGCTGCGCTCTGCGAGACCGAGTACGTCTCAAGCATCCGATCCTGGTTGGGTTCGGATGCGAGGCTGCGCGAGAAGTGTTCCTGCAACTCCGGAATATCCAGAGTGCGATAGTCCGAGGATGGCACGACAGAGGAGGAGGCGATTGGAATAAACCGAGCTAGTTGAACTTCGCGCTGAGTCGGAACCTGGTCACCGTACGAGTACGCCGTCGAGCCCATGCCACCACTGTCGGGGGACGCACTGGCGTATGCATCTGACATCTGCGCATTGCTCGTAGGGTACTTGACAGCGGCGTCCCAAAGCCGGTTGGAATACGTTGATTCGGCGCTGACTTGACCCGCGAGCGGGGACAGATTATCTGGTGTAGGTTGATGTAACACTAGGGAAACATTATGAGCACAGCATAGAGACCGGTATGAACGTCCATGGACGACTCACATTCATGGATTTGTGCAGAAGTACCAACTTGAATAACCGACTGAGGTGGATCAGCGATTGATCCTGCGACCGCCCGTTTGCTGCAATTCGTGGCCTTCTTTGCTTTTGAAGGGGCGTCCTTGCAACCGGAAAGGCCCATCCTCTTGCAGCGGGAACAAGGTCGACTAGGATCACAGCGCTTTCCTACTCCACGGCAATTGACACACTACAGCTCGCGAAGGTAAATGAGGGCTGCGATGTCAATCTGGGAAACGTTGCAGACACTAACCGCAGTCTTGACCCCGCGCCCGCCTTTCCGGGCCAGCTTCAGGTTTGGAAGCTCGGATACACGACTGGTCTCGCTCGTTGACGCGCCATTGATCGACGCGCCCTCTAACATAACTAGACGTTCAAGCACCGTGAATGAGCAGTCCCGAAAGACCTTCGCGGGCAACCTACAAAACTGTGATGCGGTGAGTCGAAGATAAATTTCCCCTTGGTTGGACGCCTCCGGCTGGTGTTGTGCGGCAGGTAGAGCATTCGGGGGAACACTTTGAGGCGCGAGAAAGATGTCAAGCGAAGCTGGTGAGGGGACGATCAACGGCTCGCGAGGAAGATGACATTATATAATGGACCTAAGACTCACGCAGTCGAGTTCGTGGCAAGACTAGCACGACACAATCTGGAGAGATGGAAATTGGCTGTGAGGGTGTCATTCCGATACAGGGCAGTGTGTGGGGGAGAAATAATGCACCTGACCTTGCTCAATTGCGCATATTTATGCACCGAAGCACAGGCTGCTCGAGATCGAGTCCACCGACTGAGAGTCCTGGTGTGGGCAGTGCCCCGAACCTGGATCAAAGCTTGACCGACGACGGGTGGGGTGGTGGTAACCGGCTCTGCGGTGTCCGACGTCAATGTACAATGAATGGTCGCCACAGTCCGGAAGACTGGCGACTTGTCACCGACCTTGCGACGGGCTCGAGAGGCTAACGCCTTCGGGACGGCTTGAGGCAATGATGTAAAAAGTCAGTGCCTGGAGGCTGGGATGACAGCTTGAGCGCAAGCGAGGTCGGCAATCGTGGAGCGGTGTCGTGGCGACCTTGTCCACTTGGATACTGCAGCATAATAATGGGAACTGTATTACGGCAGGAACAAGACTTTTTATGAGCTGAAGGATGTTTGATGTATAGGATCAAGTAAGTGCTTACGGTCTGAAACTTATGCTCTACCGCCCTGACCTGGGTGGTCGTACAACATGAGGCGACAGCCCACGGGTCGCTTCAACATGTACATCAATCCAGTGGATACCGGCAAGCTACAGTCGAGGGTGACAAGGGGTCGTTGTCTGTACGTCAGCAACAGTCCTGACAGAGACAACAGGAGACTTACGTACTCTGAGGACCTGGAAATCTCGGCATCGAGGGAGTTAGAACGTCCTGAACCTGCCAATGCAGGCTTCATGAAAAGATACGGAGGAGAGGGAGTGGATGCTGGTGATACGTCACAAAACTGGGCATATGTGCACCAAGCAGTTAGTGTAGTCAGGCGGTGAAACAAGACCGAGTCTGTGCCCCCTCGATGGAATCACCATCCTGAGGCTACTAGATAGCAACTAGTTGCAGAAACCTTCACAGGCGTTGTAAATGCAAGCGCATCGCTTGCAATTTTAATACGTTCTCCAGGGCAGCAGTGGCATGCGCTGGCAACATCGCGCGAGCCAGACGGCCGGACGGGCCCGCATGAGCTCGAGCAGCAACTTGGAGCGCGCCCGCCGCGCTCGCGCACCTGATTCAAACCATCGTCAGGCCAGTCGAACCAGACTTACCTACTTGCACTAATCGAACTTCATTCCGCCGTCATTTACTGGTCTAACGTGGAGGTCAATAAGAGAGACAGAAACTGGCCGCCATTAGTGGCGCTGCCGAAGGGGCTTTCCGGAGTTTGCCGATCCGCCTACTGCCGAGCCAAGTCCAGTTCTCCAACTCTTTCATTGCTTAGCCTTGGCTCACTGCCCCACTCTCTCGGACTCTGTCTCCGTACTCAATCCTCGAGCACAATGTCCAGTGCAGTATCTTCGAGGAAATCAATGATTGCTTGACTGTTATTCAACTGGCAATTCGCACTTGCAAAGCACTGGTGCCTCCGGCGCGACCTCGACGTCTCGCGACATCTGGCCCTCTATGCCATCATTTATTCACGAGACTCGGAGGGTTCATTTGTGATTCTGCTACTTCGTGGCCCCTCAAGCGCCGTCGCAACCCGGACCCATCATGCTGCGAACTCGAACTCACTGCTGCGCATCCATGGACCATGACAGCGGCACCACCTGCGACGGGGGTCTTGCAAACATAACCGCCAAGAATCAATCTGAAGTCTATCACTTCGGAGAATACCTGGACAGGTGCTTGAGCTAAATTTCGCCCCGTGCTTTGTGGATGTCTTTGCGTACCGGTCCCTACTGCAACTGTCTTCAGGTCAGTCTGTCGCTGCTCCAACCGCGCCAATGATTCAATTACAACGCTTTGAAGTACCCTCTCAAACATGCCAGCATTGCGGCAGCGTCAACAGTAACTATGACAAGCGTCCCCACTGTCGACCAGCCTGTAACCGACGACAAGCTTGCCTGTCGCGGGAATGCATTGTTCATGCGTCCCTTACGTAGGGTCCTCGCCATTCTGTATATTCCTCTTGGCTGGTTGTTCGCGACCGGTGCGCCGCCATCAACTCGAGCTCGTTTTTGACAGGGCTGAACACAGCCTCCTTGCCGCAGCTGTCGGACACATGGATGTGTTGTTACAGTCGCTGCTCCAGTATAGCATGCGCTGCGGGTCCAGTTGAGACTCCCCCTGGCAGGGAGCCCGCGACTGTGAATACATACGCCCGTCCGACCGTCATTGGTATCGAGCGCTTGAAACTGTCACTAACCGTTAACGTCTAGATCTGAAACTCGATAGTTCCAGGTAATTGCCTTCAAGTTACCAGAGAGCGGCGCAAGGTAAGGGGTCAAGACAAGCTCAGCGCTTTGAGACTCTGCTCGCCTTGTACGTGGGATTACACCGAGCGGAATAAGGAGAACGTATGGCATAAATTGTAATGCTTATAAGGATGGCTGGCATTGAGGCTAAAGAAAGTCCACTTGTTGTCCCAGCCCAAATTCGAGTATTCGAGCACTGGCAGCATGAAGTATTTCTTCCGGGCCACACGGTCCGCTGTTTACGTAAACGCTTCGACGGACTCCCCCCCTGGCACTGGTGCCGCGTCTCGACTCAAACCATCATCTCCGTCATTCTCAGGACTTTCTATTGCAATGCGCAGACAATCCGAGAGGGGAAACGAGCCTTTTAAACTTGTCAAGTCTCTCAGTAGCCAAGTCACCCATCTTGAGCAACTTTCAAATGAAACTGGAGCGAGGTGCGCGGAATGCCTCCACTTACCTCGGCCTTCTAACCATTCGTCTCGTCCATGTAGCCCCATAGATCAGTCGACTGTAAGCCTCAAATAGTTTATTTAAGACGGATCGCTAAAAAACCTCTCCCAGTCAGAAACCATGGAGACGATGCTGCTGGATACTGTTGCCGCTTTGCGTCGCATCCGCAATGCAGAGCAACCTGTGAGCAAGCTCCCCCCAGAACTCCTTGGTCAAATATTTTCTCTCGTTCCCGGCACTATTCATCTACGTGACCAGACGGATGGTCTCCGACGCGACTTCGGGCCCCATGGTATTGCACCATCGTCAGACCTTTTGCCCTTGTTGAGCGTTTGCCGCCGGTGGAGAGAGGTAGCTACGAGCTGTCCCTTCCTGTGGTCTACCATCGACAACTACACGCCTCACTCATTGTCGATTTCGTCGAGATATCGGTCACCTCATGGTCCACTCAATGCGCATATCCGCGACACTTTCCAACCTTCCCACGACGAAATCCTGCGTGACCTTGTTCCTGGAATGCGTCGATTTTACCAAGTCAACGCCACTTTACTAAACGTTTTGCAGAATGAGGGGCATCGCATCCGCGAATTCATCATGAAAATTCCGGAGACCCTCCTGCTAGCATTGACAGCCTTCTCTGGAGTGAACATGCAGACGTGCCACTTGCGGCTCCTTGAACACAGTGCATACGACATTGAAGCTGTGCAGCCGCTCTTCTGTGGATACACACCAAAGCTGAAGTCACTTGTCTTGGGCGTCCTCCTGTTCATCCCCACGAACGACTTCCCATCCCTGACACACCTTATCCTCGACGGAGCAGTGCTCGATACCGATCCTGATGACCAATACACCTTCACCAATTTCCTCCGATTCCTCTCTCGATGCCCCTCCCTGGAAGTCCTGCATCTCTCCGCTCTTGATGTTGCACCTCTCCACGGCGTACACAACGGCGGTCTTGTGGATGGACCCGTGCAACTCCCCCGTCTGCGCAAGTTTTCGAACGAAGAGTCCCTCGCCGATCGGACCGAGCGATATCGCCACCCTTACTTCGGCCCTCACTTCCGGCGCGCCATCCTGACCCATCTCCAACTCTCCCCCGACTGCATCGTCCGACTCGCCACGATCCTGCCCCACGAACTGGAGCAGACCCTCAACTCCCTCCCGTTCGACGAACCCTTCCCTTCCCTCTACCTCAGCGCATTCGACAACGGCGACTCCTCGTCGAAGCCATACACGAGCGGGCGCAACGGCATCGAGCACGAGTGCTTCTCCCTCATGGCGACAGACCCGTCCCGCGAGCGCGGCGTCCGCATCGACTTCCAGATGCCCGGCACGCGCTACACCGCATGGGACGTGACGACGCAGTCCGCGCGCGCAC
>VJXU01000932.1:0-37899 GCA_008694245.1 Ganoderma sp. BRIUMSc
CCAGCGGCTGGGTCGCCCAGCCGTCGTCAGATTCGGGCGACGAGGCGCGCAGCGGGCCCGTGCTCAGGAGAGACCTCGACCCGAACCACCCCTGGCGCGTCGAGCTCGAGGCGCTGGCGGATGCTAACGGTAACGTAAGTAGTGGAGTGGGTTGGCATGCTCGCAAAATGGAGGTGAGTTTCACGACATTCGATCTTGTATGCGATTGCGACGGGGGACTGATTTGGCGTCGATCTTGTTCGCTTCATAGGTCCTCCAGGGCGATGGGCTGCTTGGTCGCGAGGCGGGCTTGTATGGCGCGGTCTCTTTTGCATACCAGGGATGAGCCTGGCGCTGCTCGTCTTGTTCCCCTCATCCCAATCTTCGTGTTCGTCGCAGCGTCGGTAGCACGGCTGCTCGATCTCCCAGGGACTCTTCTGGAATTTTGACTTCTTGCGTTTTGGTTACTTTGGGGCGTCTGCGCCCGTAATATCTTCCTTTCTTCTAGTGTTATTTTGTGCTCTTGTCAGCGCTCTGCTTCTGTGCAACCCTGGTTCCATCGCTTCGATCTTCATCCTCACATACTCACCGCCTCGAAAGCTAAAAGTTTCCGTCTCTGGTACGAAACACTCGACTCACATCTGTACAGTATTTGGCAGTACATAGATGTCTATATATCCACGCAATTCCTCTGGGACATGGTGTTCCGGTTCCGTCTCGCATCCACCCACAGCATCGAATAGCAACATATAATTGAACCGCGCCGCTCAACATACTCATACTTCTGTACATGCATGTACTACTAACACTATCCTATTTTACACCGGCCGAGCACAATAATGGCTATTATCGATGATATGGAGGATCCGTTACATTCAGGAGGCACCGAATGCCAAGAGGCGGGACAAGGCAGTGAGCGCTGTGAAGCCTTCTTCGACCTCGGATTCCCCCCCTTGTTCAAGCATCGCATGGTGGCGAAGTCTACAGCTGTAGAAGCCCTGTATAGCAATATCAATGTCTCGGAAAGATCCATGCACTGTCGGTGGTCGATGACATGCAAAGGCCAGCCCTGGCCAGCCGCGGGAGTATGTGGGCGCATCTCGTTCACCATGCCGCCGTCGATATTTGGCATCCGCGAGGTATCCAAGCTGCCCTGTGCAGGCGAGATAACCTCGCGCTAGAAGATTGGGTCCAGATATCCAGTCGAGACGACCGGGCGTTCCGAGTGACATGAGCTCGTGTAGCCTTGACGTCGAAGCTTTGAAGACCGGGGCCATCACGCCCGCTCTAACGCCGGATCCACATTATCCGTTGCCTCGAGCTCAATCGCTTCCGGATAACGCATTCAAATGTTCCACATCTCGCGCGTTCCGGGGATCTGGTGACCGAGGATATGGATATACTATTGAGATACGCAGTCAAGGTTGTGGCCAAGAAGTGGGATATCAGGGGCAAGGCGACGAGGCAAAGGTGTCGCCCGGGCGCGTGGGTGCTTCGCGGATCGTGATCGAGTCGTATCCCAGGAGGCTAATTGGCACATGCTCCGGATAACCATGTCGTCTTCAAGGTTGCTTCTTGTTTCAACGTTCAGCCTTGGCGTGCAATTCTGTCGCATTTCATGGTAAAAAGGTCAGAAAATCAAAATTCATGAACAGCCGCCGCCCGCAGTGTCCCAGGGGTTCCGGTACTTACCCAATAACAAGTACGCACGCCAATCATGGCACGATAACTCCTCGAGCGGTTGACACAGCCCCAAGGACTGCGGCGGCCGCTTAATGACGTCGATCCTGGGCCGATCCGCCAAGGCCGTGCATGCCCTACTTATGTATCTTGCGAGGTACTGGCGGCAGCGAGCTCGAGCGTCTTCTACAGCAAATATTCTATTCCGTGTATCGTCCACGACCAAGCCCGCAATAATAGGTAGAAAGTCGGGCCCTTGCATGGCGTTCAAGCTGGCAAATGCTCTTCGACGAGCTGCAATACGTTGCTGGTGATTCGTCAGTGCGCCCGCTGGCAGCGTGAATTCTCTTCGCCCACGCACTTGACGTCCAACATACCCTCTGACTCCGCAATGACCGGTGGGTACCTTGAGCGTTCGGGGACAGGAACTAAGGAAGGACATGGCGGTCAGGAGTCAGACTGGACATCGGCGACGGGGGTTGAGGCATGAGGACGGCACTGACAGCCAGCGGATTGCAGAGTTCCTGAAGACTGGTACTCTCAACGTGTCGCGCCTCGCGATAATTTGAATCATATAAGTATTAGTATGTAGTCGAGTCGTGACCGCATCTTGGTACGGAAGCATATCAACACTAATTAGACAGCGCAGGTACAGGCCGACGTACGGTCATGCGTATGTGATGTCCGGGATGTGACCGGCCAGCCAGGGATCCCGAGGCTATGCACTGCTCCGGAACCCCGGCGGTGGTTCGGCTCCCGCAGTACAGGTGCGCGGGTTGTGGACAGCTTTCTACAAAGCCGCGTGCTATGTCCTCCGGAGTCCGGACTGTCAGTGTATAGCGATCTGAAGGCTGGGCAGTAGGTAAGGACGGGGCATACATACGTGCAGGAGAGCGTACCAGGTGTGGCAGGCGGGAGCCGGGCTATGATCGTCGGCCGGCCGCTGGCATCGTGAAAACTTTACATACTTATGCATAGGGCCGCCGCTGCTTACGCGCAAGCGCGACATGCGAGCACTGCCGCGCGCAGTGGTTCCAGTCAAGCTAGAAGGTATTCACGCACAGCCCACGTCGGCTTTTGCATGGGAATGAAAGCTAGCCCGGCGGAACGGGCATGGATGGCGTTCGGGACGTTTTCAGCGTGCCTTCCACGGCCAACAGGCCGGATGCGTTGGTGAACCTGCTTGACGTACGAGAAATTGTCTCTGCGGAGGGACCCCGGAGGACAGTTCATCACGGCGGCGGCGGGCAGACTGTAAGCACGGTGCCAATCAAGTGCCCAATTGCCTCTGGAAGTAAGCGTAATGCCTCGCCACATACCGAATATTACCGAATGTCGGGCCGAACTGCAGGCTACTTGTTCATGGAGCAGGCTCTAGAAAAGTAGGCGTATAGAGTCATGCCTGAAGAAGTCGGAGCCAGCTGGCATTGAAGGAACCGGCGCCATGCGCGCACAGAAAGATTACACTTTCTCTTGAGAGTGTGCTCTCCCTTACCTAGCTTGGACAGGAGGCACTGACAACCCGGCTTGAATGGGCACGATTCATGCATGCCTCAATCCTCCGCTCCTTTGCAGTTCATAGTACATACACAGTCCTCCAAAAGAAACGAGGCTGCCTTTGACAAGAAATGAAGGGGTGATAGAACACTACCCAAGGGCATGGCCATGATAAGGTTCGCAATGGATGAGCAAAATCGCCGTGATGGAGCCACTCCAACGTGTGGTGTCGTAAGGAAGGCGTCTCGGAAACACATTTCCAGTCATTCCTTTGGTAGCGTTGTGCTGCGCGCCACGACGACTGAAAGAGGGTCGCCGTGGAGTACAGCACGCCGATTTACCTAGGCCATTAGCCTTCAAGCTTCAAGCAAGACATCGGGTGGCATGGGTGGCATGGGGTCTAAATTACGGTGCTGTACATAGCAACCCAGTCAGGACACTCCCAAAAGAAGTCACCTTACCTTTTCCAGGTACCGCGCATGGGACCGGCAGATCCACCATGCCCGGGTCTCCAGGCCTGCGACTGCATCCCCGTGCACAGTGATGCAGGGGCGGCGGCGAGCAAGCCACAAAAAGAATGGTGGCGTCTTGCTCGGCTAAACCGCGAAGTTGTATTATTGACCGCCTGCAGCACACCATACCCCTCGGTTCCCGGTTGTACCTGGCAAAGGTCTGCCACGAAGTTCTCGGAATCGTGTGCAGAGCGCGATATTTCCTAACACCAATTCATCATGAGCAGGCATACGCGTGGTAGTACGTGGAGATAGAACTATAAGGAGACGCACCAACTTCGGGTAGCACCTCGTCGAGGGATGGGGTGTTTGTCAGAATTGCAGTAAGGCGGTGTCGGGCGTGACCACGGGGGACGAAGCAGCAGTAACATGACGGGTCATATCCGGTGCGTAGCTATAGGGAAGTCGCGTCTTCCTGCAGGAGGGCGTATGCTGTGTACTCCGAAGGCATGGCCACAATGCCTCGAGCTAGTGGGGGCGGGCCGAAGAAGCTCAGAGAAGTAGCCGTGGCGACTTGGGCGCGACAGGAATGTGGGGCGCGGTGAAGGCGTCCTGCCATTTGTGATCATGAATTGGCCTTGAGCTGGAGGTGCCGCTCAGTGGCGTACACGGACGGCGCCCTCCCATCTCCGTCCAACACAGCACCTGAGCATGAGAATAATAAACACAAGTTGAACACAATAATGGCCGAGGACAAGATGCTCGCCACAGGTGTGACCAGGGAAGAAAGAGACCCCCACCTGCTAGAGTAGTATGTGGGCCTGATGATGACGACGGCAGTCTCGTGTTCTATTTCGTGACAGTTGAACGACTTGGGGCCGAATCGAGTCAAGGTTGCGAACGAGGAAGAGGGCGCCGGCAGCATTTGGGGAGGGACCCTGGACACCGCCGGAGGAATAAAGATAAAGGGCTGTGCTTGGCGTGGCAATTGTTGGGTGCTGTCGAACGCCGGTGCACGCGCCTTGGGCTCGGATGGGTGTTGCTGTCCCGTTGGCCATTCCCCCGGCGCGGCGGAGTATAAGGACCTGGCGGGCTGATTCACATTCTCGTTTCGAACTTCTCCCACCACGTTCCTAGCTTTCCTACCAGAGCCTGCACCGCTTCCCGCGCCATGCCAGAACTCGAACCGCAATCCGAGGCAACCGCCGTCCAGAAGCGTCCCACTTTCGACATGACAGACACGAACCAGACGCCTCGCAGGAATGCTACAAATAACTCGGCAATTGCAAGAGCAACCTCACGCACCTCCGCAGTCTCTCGTCGCTCAGAACTCGTCCGCAAGCTCACCATGCCTCCCAAACCCGTTGGCCCTGCTCCCCCCCTCTGGCAAGGAATCAAGGCCATCGTCCTCATGTCATGTCAGTCTCTCTCCCCAACCTATGTCCTTCTGTCCCTGACCTATATCCTCTCTAGGGATAAACGTCCTCCTTGTCTTTGTCCCAATCTCTGTATGTATGCTGCTTTCCCTACCACCCAGCTGCTCATCGTCTCCATAGTGGGCATGCCATTTCGCATTGCCCAAGGACGACAAGAACGATACTCTCATCTTCGTTTGTACGTATCTCTTCCTTCCGCCACTCATCCCACGCTGACTTGACTCCAGTCTCCTTCCTTGCCATCATCCCTTTGGCTAAGGTATTTAACTTTTCTATTCACCCTCTGCGCCACATGTTCCTCACCCCCCACATAGCTACTTGCGTTTGCGACTGATGAACTTTCTCTGCGTGTCGGCCAAACCCTTGCAGGCCTTCTTAATGCAACACTGGTGCGTTCTCTCGCCACCGTGATTATTTACCTGTCTCTCAACCTTGTTCTGTAGGGCAATGCGTGCGTTACCCCATCTCGCAATCTCCCCTTCCATGTTGACATACCCGCCACAGTGTTGAACTCATTGTAGCTGTATGTGTCACACTAATTACGCACAATCGTCGTGGTCTGACATGGCACCTCTATAGATCATTGCCCTTGTCCAATGTCAACTACAAGTGGTACAGGCGTCTCGTACGTACTTGTCAGCCATTCTTGGTTTCACCGGCTTACGCCTTAACTGGCGTCTTGTAGTTGTCGGGTCGATCTTGAGTAACCTTTGTGCGTCTATCAAACCACATTTGCCGCCTGTTGACCATTGAATACTGATCCCACATGCACTTTGCAATCCAATCCTGTCCTCCAGTGCTGGTCCTTGGAATGTGTTTCTTCGCGGGCGGTACAAGGTTCTCAGAACAGGGATTCGGGATCAGTGCGTATTCCACCGGACTGCGCTGCCAGCGATGCTGTGTATCATTTCTCATGTGCACCGTTCTTCCCCACCAACTACTCGATTCGTTTGACTGTGTTATGGCGCGGGTGTTCCTGTGCACTCGACAGGTGTTACGCAGCTGAACTCGTCGTTGCTCACCATATCCGTCATCGCTGTCCTGCTTCCCGCCGCTTTCCACACCGCTGCCGGTGCCGAAATCCCCGACGACCAAGAATCGAAAGACATTCTTGCCGTCAGTCACGGAGTAAGTGCATCCGTGCCGCGGATATCCGGTTGCAGTGGGTCACTGACGGCGTCTCACTTGGATCTGTTCTCAGGCCGCAATCATTCTTCTCGTCAGTGCGTGTGCTTCCATTCGTGATCTATCCGGATCTAGCTGACGTAACACTTCCCTGCAATCTCTCCGCTGCGAACCTTGCCCGCTTTCCATTCATATGTCCGATGATCAGTCTACATGTCGTACTTGGTCTTCCAGCTGTTCTCACACAAGGACCTGTACGACGACAACCACCCCGACATTTTCAAGTCCACCAAGTATCAGGGTCGGCTCGGTAGGAGATGGACTCCGACTGCACCGACTGCCGAACTCGAGCAAAATCCGTCGCTGGTTCCTTTGGCCCCCATCACGAGCAACGGCCTCGTAACTTCCCCCCCGCAATCCCCTACCCCGAGGCATCAAGATCTCGCCGAGGCTGAGAGTGCTCCTGTTTCTCATTCTGAATGTGAGGATGAGGAAGAGGAGACCCCTCAGATGAGCGTGGGGCTCACCGTTGGCTTGCTCGTGGTTGTGACTGTGGTAAGCCAGGTTTCCCCTCCTGCGCCTGCTCCTTCAACGGGCACGAAGCGGGTGCTGACGGTGTCTGACCTCCCAACAGATCGTTGCGGTTACCGCCGAGTGGCTTGTCGACTCCATTGACGGTCTGACCGACTCTGGCAAGATCAGCAAGGAGTTTGTTGGTCTGATTCTGCTTCCCATCGTCGGTAACGCCGCAGGTACGTTGCCTGAGCGCTGTCACCTGGGTGTAGGCTCATAACACCTGCCCGTCGGTCTCCGCTTCTACCAGAGCACGTAACGGCTGTCACCGTGTCGGTCAAGGACAAGCTTACACTATCGCTCGGTGTCGCGGTTGGCTCGAGTATCGTACGTCCATCCCCCCGAACACTCTTGCGCCATGCACTCATCTGACGGGGCTTGAAAACTCCTGCGCAGCAAATCGCACTCTTTGTTATTCCGTTTATCGTGACGCTCGGCTGGATCATCGGAAAGCCCCTCAGCTTGCTCTTTGACCCGTTCGAGTCCATCGTGCTCTTCCTCTCCGGTGCGTTCAATCGTTTGAATGGCAGATCCACGCTCTCCCCCGGCCCCATCCTGACGCCTCTCCGCAGTGATCGTGGTCAACTACGTCGTGCAAGACGGCAAGAGGTGAGTCGATTTCGCACTCATGCCATGACGTGGTGGCCTTTGCCACGCAAAAGGCGTCCACCCACCCCTTCATCTCCGCGCTCCGCTGCTCCTCCGCGGCTGCCAACACGTTGCTCACACGTTTCTGCCTTCCTTTTTTTACGCAGCAACTGGCTAGAAGGCATGATCCTCATGTCATTGTATGTCATCATTGCCGTTACGTTCTGGTACTACCCTGGTGCGTGTCGCGGCCCGCCTCGCCGAGCGTAGCATACTCACCACATTTTCCTGCTCCATAGGTGTCAACGAGCTTCAACAACTCCTGACCTGCTAAGCGTGATGAATTGCGACGCGACGACGCTCGACGCCCCTCGCGCGACTTTTTTCCTTTCTCGAGGGTGAGCACATACATGATGGACACGATAAATATTACTGTAGCGTAGCATTCCCCTATACCCGGGACATATACCACCTCACACACAACCCCGTAATGTCCTCCGAGTCTGCCACTCGGTCAGTCGCTCCTTCTCAATTCTCAATGCCTCTCCACCCTTCCCCCTCGGTCAACCCTGTGCTGCTCTTCAACACATCAATTCATCTCCACCATCCGTGGCTGGCTCAGCCCCCGTTGCCATCGAATGCATTATCGCACCATGTCCTTGTCCCTCGGTTCTGTTGTCCCGTCCTGGATTTCGGCTAGAGCTCTCAACGATATACCCGTGTACTTCCGATCGCACGTCCGCAATGCTATCCTGGCACAGCCTACCCACCTCCACAAAACAGAAAGACTCGATAGAATTACAGAAGGGGAAACAATAAAGATACAGCACGCAAAAAAAGTTACACGGTACGTCTACATAGAGTTCGCGCCCGTTTGCTCGCTCCTCAAATTTCAAAGCTTCGCCTTAAGGGGAGTGCCCGGGTTCACAAGCGTCGCAGCAGCAGCCGCGAGGACCGTCGTCTGGCGTTCCTTGACCTTCGTAGCTGTGCGGTGGGGATGACGTCTTTCCGTTAGCCCCTTCTGTTTTTCTCACAGGACACCGGCCCGAGAAGTACAAGAGGCACTCACTGAAGATGATCTTATCGCCTTCCTTCCACATCTCCGTCACCAGTGTCTCGCCGGGATAAACGACGCCAACAAACCTAATACAAAGTGTCAGGTCAAGAAATTTTGGTGAGTCTGCTGATCAACGATAGCAGGGCGAAGAACATTGGGCGTCGCGCCCTTGTGGCGAACAAGCGCACGGGTAGTTGGATACGACGCAGTGGGACACGTACCGCACTTTGATATCCTTGTACTCGCCGAACGTTTTGAGGACGTGCTTGCCCGATATACCCATCGAGCAGAGCCCTAACGCGCAGCAGTCAGCAACGAGGGACGTTTGGCAGATGGAGCAGATAATCACCATGCAGGATAGGCTTGTCGAATCCCCCAACCGCAGCGAACTCAGGAAGAATCTAGGCGGGAGTAGACAAGGTCAGGGGGCTGACGGAGATTGACCCCGGTAGCGAATACGTACATGAAGGGGGTTCGAGTCCCCGCTCAGCCTGTAGCAATCGACTTCCAAGTCAGCGTCCCATACAATTTGGTGCCGCAGCGTCCTCGAACCCGAATAGACGAGGGCTCACCGGTACAACGCGGCCTGGGTGGGTAAGGTCTTCTCCTCGACCACTGCGTCCGGCTTGCGCTTAGGAATAGGGTTCTCTGCGGACGCTGCCCCGCGGTCTGTGGGTGTGGGACGTGTGGGACGGACGGCCCTTAGCGCGGGATGTCCAGGCTTCGCAAGGCGTGGGGTACGCACCTTTGCCTGCCCTCTTGCCACCAAAGCCACCCGAGCCACGAATGAACACCGTGGACTGGTTTTCGAAAATGACCTTGCCTGTCTGCTTGTCCTTGGTCTCGACGATGGCTGTTACGGCAGCGGCCTTGCCCTTGTCCAGAACCTCCATCAACCTGCCCCCCGCCAAACTTGTCTCAGCCGGTCTCCTATTCTTTCTAGATGGCTTTGCAGCTTACCTGGGCTCGTTGACGAGCTCGCCGCTAGTCGGGATGGGCGCCTTAATGGACAAGTACTGCTCTCCATGGAGAAGCTTCGCCTGCAAGTACACGTAAAGATGTGGTCGGTATCCGAGTACATAAAACCACAGAAGCAGACACACTCACAGGGTTGAAGTTCGGCAGGAAATCGAACGACAGGCCCGCGCTCGCCAGGAACTGGGGGATGACTCCGAAGGTCGGTAGGGCGGCGAAATCCTCATGGTTCTCGTAAGTCCACTGCAGCTCCTGTTCCGTAGCACCGATTCCCAGGTTGTACAGAATCACGTCGCGCTCAGTATAGCTGAACTCGACGGGCTCTAGTGGCTCCTTCTTCGCCTGCGCCACGACTTCCGAATCCTCGGGGTCCTCGTAGGGGCTCTCGGAGTCGGATCCGCTCGCGCCGTTCTCGTCCACGTTGCCGAAGTTCTCCGCTATCTGCATGAATGCCTCCTGGGTGCTCCCAGGGTTCGTCGCACGGCCGTCGTCTATGCTCTCCGTTAGTGTAGTATTCTTGGAGGTGACGACAAGCTGTACACCCACCGAAGTCGGTGAGAAGTTTCCATTGCGCGATGATGTGCTCAGGCTGCAGCGGCCTGTTGACGGGGAAGCCGTGTCCCCCAGCACGCTGCCAGCGGATCTGCGAGACCCAACCACCAGCGACCTGGAAGATGCCGCCGGTCGTCTCGTCATTCGCATCACTGCTGAGGTATCCAACAACGGGAGCGATGTAATCCTCCTTGATGGCATCTACATTACTCCCAGCCCTAGCAAATCGTCAGCATAGCTCGGTGGCAAGTAACTGGAAACAGACTACACTCACCGACCTAGGCCCGCCGAGGCGCCCGCGGATGGAATCACAACGTTGGCAAAAATGTTATACTTCTTTCCCTCGATGGCCAAGGTTTTGGTGAAACCAAGGAGACCGGCCTTCGCCGTGGAGTAGTTCACAAGGCCGGGTAGGCCATCTGGAACGAGTTCAGCACGGCTTTAAGTGATCCCGGGAAGCCCGACTTACAGAGACCGCCCTGGGACCCCATGGTTACAATGCGACCATACTTCTGCTTGAGGAAAATGGGCCAAAGGGCCTTTGCACACTGATTACACGAGTCACGTTACCGCCTTTCATCTTGTGGCACATCGTGTGGGTGCAGCTCCTCAAAGATGCAGAGACGCAGCGGGTTCAACCTCGGAAGTTGTTTTCAAGGTTCTGAGGTCCCACTGCGTACACTGCACCCACACGCAACATTGTGAGTTCTACTCACCTTGTAAGTAGACCTGAGATGGATAGCAAGGAGCTCATCCCAGTCTTTCTCAGAGAGCTTCTCAAATGCCGTTGGGCGGACGAAGCCTGCGTTAGCAACAAGGACATGTGCACCACCGAACTTCTCCAATGCGATCTTTACGATACCCTCGCCGTCCTCCGCAGAAATCACGGCAGCGACAACCTTGCCGCCAGCTATATCACCTGTCAGCACAATACCATAAATCGCATTGGACAACTGCCACACCCTTTGTGATTTCGCTGACGATGGCCTCTGTTGCCTGCGCATTGACATCATTAACGACGACGTTCGCACCTAGGCGCGCGTAAAGCAGCGAATATGCACGGCCGAGGCCAGAACCAGCACCCGTGACGATGACTGTCTTCCCATCAAAGCGAACTTCTTGTGATGCCTGGGGATTTTCGGCGACTTTAGAGGACTCCGCAATCTTGGCCTTCACAAAAGTCAATATAAATTTGAAGAAAAGGATGTCAGGATAAGTACCTTGATGTCGAAATCAGGGAGATATTGGGGGCTACACAACATGTTTGAGTGCTGCATAATGGCAAAGTATGGGGAATGGTCTTACTGTTCCGGGTCAGTATCGAAGTCAGTAATCTGCTCCCACTTCTCTTGCACCTAAACGTCGCGTGAGAGACCGAACCATTTCAAGATGTGTATCACTTACAGCCGAAGGAGTGAATGTCTTGTCGGTCTTGAACACCGAGCCTTTGCTGCGCTCCCACCGGATCTCCGCAATGTAGCCAGCGCCAACCTCAAAGATCCTGCCGTTCGCATCCGCGCCATCCGGGTGGGTGATGGCAAGAACGAATGGAGCCACAAACTCGGGCTACACAGGAACCATGAATCACGCACCAACTCCAAACAAAATGCAACTACTCACCTTCAAGTTTGCAAGCATCTCCGGGGGCATGATAGTTTCTGTCATAGCCGAAGCAGCCATCTAGACACAGGGAAATAAGGGGCGGCACGCTGAGGAAGTGAAACAGTGAACCATACGGGAGCGACGACCATCGACTTGATGTTATACCGAGCACCCTCGGCAGCCAGCGCCTTAGTGAATCCTACCAAACCCATCTTCGCTGCGCTATAGTTTGCCTGACCGAAGTTACCGTACAACCCGGCAGCACTAGCGGTGTTGACTATGCGACCGAAGCCTTGCTTCTGGAAGTGAGGCCACGCAGCTTTGGCGCAGGCATATGAGCCCTTGAGGTGGACAGCCATAATCTGGTCCCATTCCTGATCCGACATGTTCTTGAAACTAGGAAGAGCACGGAGATGTTGGGAGAAGCAGACACAGGAGCGGATTGTACGTACCCCTTGTCCCGCAGGATGCCAGCATTGTTGATGAGGATGGTGACGCTTCCAAAAGCCTCGATTGCAGTCTTAATGACTGCCTCCCCATCTGTTACGGAGGAGTTGTTGGCTACGGCCTTACCACCCGCTGCGTGGAAGTCCTCCGTGTCAGGCCGCCTTTCGGTAGGAAGCGGTATGACGACGCACCATTTGTGATCTCGTCCACGACCTTTTGCGCCGCCTCCTTGTTGAAATCATTCACGACTACGTTTGCACCTCGCGACGCGAAGATGAGAGAGTAACTGTGTGTATGACATCACCGTCAGTGTATGCCTAGGAGGACAAGTGAAGGTGCACGCACGCTTTGCCGAGACCACCGCCTGCGCCGGTGACGATGACGGTATGACGTTTGAACGAGAGTTGGGACATAGCAAGAATATCAATCAAAAGGTGGGTGGAAAGGTGTGTTGCAGAATGGGGGGAGGCAAGACCAGGCCGGGTTATAGCACTCCCTCGCTTCGCATGTGATATCACCCTCCGGACAAGCGCCCTTACACGCCCACGTGAAACGCGCGCACAAGCAGTAATTACTGTAAACGCTCACCCGGACTCGGACCTCGTTCCTGGTCCGACTCGGTCGATGGTGGACTCAGGTCACCGGATCGAATGAGCTGCAGCATGCACATCGCCCAACGATTTCTCGCTGGGACCCGCCTAGTTCTGGGGCCGTACATCAACTTCAAGAGTTCAGCTTGAATATGGATGGGCATGCCAGTGAAGTTTTCTCGAGAGCCATGCCACCAGAAACTTGAACAAACAATGACCCAGGTACTACATCATATACATGCTGGTGCCCCGCGAAACATTTATGGTCGAGGCTCCGGCTCAAAGCTTCGCCCGAGTACTCTGTCCGATTGCACCCTCCTGCTTAAGCCTGACTCTCTCCTCGGCACTCAACCCTAGCTCAGACAATATCTCCTCCGTATGTTCTCCACGTGATATAATAGCAAACTGTGAACTATTTGAGGCATGTGCAAATGATGGAGAAGTCGAAGGAGTTCTCGACAGAGAGGGATGTGGTTGCGGGACAGCCTGAGTATCGTTCTGTGATGCAGTCGAAGCGACAGCAGCAGCTTCGGCCGTCGAGAGTACCGGAAGGACACACGCATCAATACCTAAAAGACTGTCTTAGCAGAGCAGATCCAGTGCTAACCCACAGCGAGACGACAAACCATAGAAGACCTCCGTCCAGTAGTCGCGAGGCATAAGCTTGAATCCTTCTTCGATGAAGTTCTTCATGCGAGGCCACGAGTCTCTGTCGTGTTGATCATCTGGAGTTAGCCGCCATCCGTCGACCATGAAGTCTGGAGGTAAGGCCTTCAGGAATTGCTCGACAAATAATCGGAAGAACTGTGGCTCCAAGCAGCCCACAGATACCCATCGGCCATCGGCGCAGGTGTAGACATTGTAGTAGGGACAGCCGCCGTCTAGGAGACCCGTCCCCCGAGTATCCCCGAAAATGGGAACGCGAAGATGCGAGAGGAGCAGGGGCCAAGTAGCAAGATAGCGAAGGCCTGTGACCTAGCGACCAGTCAGACTATCTGACTTCAAAATTTTGCGACACTGAGCTATGTGCATACCATGTCTGTGTTTACGACTTGTCCAAGACCACTCCGACTTCGATCAATGAGTGCAAGCAAGATGCCCAGAGCACACATCATAGCTCCCCCGCCAAAGTCCGCGAGGAGATTCAGAGGGAACTCCGGTTTTCCCTCACCGGGGAACATCTATCAGAGCAAATACGATGAATTTAGGATCAGCTGTTATCCACAAGTGAGTGTCGAACTGACAGAGAGTACGCCGCTCACGGCCAGATAGTTTAAGTCATGGCCTGGATGATAGTATATTAGCAGAGCAACGGGTCTGCAAGCCCGTTTAAACCAACCTGCCATATTCTTATGCGGACCTGAGCAGGTATCCAGTCAGCTCGCACGCCAGAACGCACGTATTTCATGAACGAGCACTCGCCTGTCCGAGAAAACCCGGCAAGTCGCGCATATATGAGCTTCTCGTTCATGCCCTTGGTCTTCGAAGCCGAATCCCCAAGGAATAGTTCAGGACCAAGCTTCAACCGCTCCATGACCCCCGGACGGAAGGGGTCGATGAGCACGTCGGCCCGTTCCACGAGCTTCCGGACGACCGCATACCCACTTAATGTCTGTCACACCTCTCGAATGTCAGTGCATCGTATTCTGTTTGGTACAGAGAGAGACCAATGAACCTTAGGGTCGATCGCGATCGACCGCTTTCCTCTTGCCAGAACGTCGGGCGTAATAGAGCCGTTGGAATTAGGGCGGTCGATTCGGACTACCTCTGCGCCGAAGTCTGCTAGGAACATACCGGCCATTGGACCGGGCGCAAGTCCTGCAAACTGTTTCAACGTCAGTTCCTCGCGACGTTGTGACCATCCTTGAAAATATGGGACGGGAATACCTCCACAACTTTGACACCAGCGAGTGGGAGATTGCTTTGTGACTTGCCTGCCATGTTGCCGTCCTGTTGCGAGTTCAACGACCATACGACCGTCTCCCCGTGGTCAGTCGAATTTCACAAGCGTCGTGGCACGTAAGCTACCGTGAGACAGCCCAGTGCGGCTTCGGGATCATTTAGTACGCCGGAGGCCGCTGCGCGTCACGCAGTCTCCCCAAACATGTTGATTAAATGTTTGTGCTGACGATTAGATCAAATGTACAATGGCAAGCAATCGTACACAGGACATTCCACTCATCTACGGATACATCAAGAACATAAGCATCAGGATATGAGTTGTCGTGGTCACCGTTACAGAGAAACCGACAAGCGATAACCATCAGTCCCACATTAAAATAACCGTGTATTAGAAAGGGAATAGAAATTGGTCTATGCTGCCCTAGAATGGTCATGTGCCTGCCACAGCGGGCGAAACGGACGTAATGGGGATCGTGGAGTGCAATGGAGCGTCGTGGATGGAGATGAATGAGAGAAAGAGGCAAAGTTTACGAGGCCTCCTTGACCTTTTCGGCCGTCCTGATGTCGCTGAGGGATATGGAAGAGCGTTCGCACATGCCGCGGAAGATACCGCCAGTCATGTTGAACAGGTTTGCCGGTGTGTCGAACTCGGCGATCTGGCCGGCGTCGAGGACACAGATCCGATCGTAGCCAATGATCGTGCGTAACCGATCTGTTAGACACAACCAAGTCAGAAAGCAGAACATGAAAGAAAATATACGGATGGGACTTACGAGCAATGCACAGGATGGTGCGGTCGGCGAACTCGCTCGCGATCGTGTCCTGGATTTTCCTATCGGTCTCGTAGTCCACGGACGCGGTCGCCTCATCGAGGATGAGGATCTTGCTGTCTTTGACAAGCGCACGGGCAAGAGAAACGAGGGAGCGCTGCCCAATGGACAGGTTGCTCCCCTCGTCCTCAACGGGGCTGTCAAGCGTGAAGCGGTTGACGGGTGTATGCGCGCCCGACGCTCCACCGTTCTTCTCCTCGTCATCGGTGTCATACTTGGTAGTATCTTCTACAAGATACGCTCTCCTCAGAGCATCCCACAACTGGGCATCGTCGTGCGCGCCGAAGGGATCGAGGTTGCTCCGCAGGGTGCCAGAGAACAGGAGAGGGTCCTGTGGGATGATCGCGAGCCCATTGCGTAGGTCATCGAGGCCGATGCTCGAGATGTCGACTCCGTCAATGGCGATCGAGCCCTCGGTTAACTCAACCAGTCGGTACAGCGCGGTCATAATGCTGCTCTTGCCCGCGCCAGTGCGGCCAACGATGCCAATCTTCTCACCCGCCTTCACCGACATTGTCATACCCTTGAGGACAGCAGGAAGCTCTGGGCGGTACTTGAGCACCACGTCCCTGAGCTCGATCTGCCCGTCCGCGGGCCACGACGCCGGCGGCTTGTGATCGGGGATCTCGTGCGGTGCCTCTTGCTCTAGCTCCCGCGTGTAGTGGACGATACGCTCGACGCTGTTGAAGTCGTTCTCGACCTCCGCACTCTGGCGGACCAGCCAGCCGAAGGCCTGTTGGACGGATATGATGTACGACAACACGACACCAGTCTGAGATGGGGAGATGCTGAAACGTGTGCCGACGGTGAGGATAGCGACGACAAGGGTAAGGAGGATCCCCATCAGGTCGAGGCGGATACCCAGCCAGCGCTGGTTCGTAACCGTGAGCCAGTACGCGCGGTTTTCGATGTCGACGCGCTTCCTGTTTTCCACGAGGAACCGGTTTGACTCGCCGTAGGCACGGATAGTCGCAAGGCCAGAGAGAGACTCGGAGAAGTGGCTGTAGAGCGAGGACCGCAGGACGGCATCAATGCGCTGTGGAGAACACGTCAATATTCCCTCAGGACGGTAGTGTAGACGGTATAAGATACCTTTAGCTCACGAGCACTCGACCTGTAGAAAATGGCAGCCCAAACATACACAATCCCAACGACGCCGACAGCAATGAGGAACCATGGCAAGAGGATCGCAATCAGGATGATCGCACCCAGGATACTTGACATAGTCCCCACAAGCATCCGCATAGCGTCTCCGAGCGTGTTGTCGATGGTGTCTATATCCTTGGAGAAGCGGTTCATGATCCGACCAAGAGGCGTAGTCTCGAAGAACGACATGGGAGCGTACATGACGCGAGTGATCGCGGCACGATGCAGCGTTTGTGACGCAAAATAGGTCAGCGATGCGAATGTTGCGCCCATCATAAAGAATGTGATCGCCTGGGAGATACCGAGGCCGGCGTAGATACCCATGTAGAACCCGGAACCAAAGTCCCATTTCCTGCGAAGAAACTAAGTCTCCAAAACATCGCGGTCGAACAATGAGAAGCACATACCTTTCTTGCCAATAGACCAGCCAATACGAGGACATGACCTGCGCTCCCTGCATGAGAGCGACGGAGAGCAGGAGCAGCGGCAGGATGATGTAGCCCTTGCCAGCGCGGAGATACTCCGCGTACACGTCGTTGCTGACCGCGCCAGTGTTCCGCTCCTCCACCTGCATCATCGTCGCGCCTTGTTGGCGCTTCTTCGTCGCCTGGATTGCCTTCTCGTCCTTCACGTCCTCGACCGTCTCGTTCTCAGCCGCTTCCTCCTCCTTCTCCAGCTCGCTCTCCTTGCTCCCAAACTCGTTCACAAAGCGCGCGAAGTCACCGTCGGCCGCCATGAGATCCGCATACGTGCCGTGCTCGCCGATCTTGCCCTCAGCCATCGTATAGATGTAGTCGACCTGGTGCAGGAAGTGCAGCGCGTGCGTGACGAGAATGCGCGTCTTGTTCTGAGCGGCGCCGAGGAAGACGTTCTCGAAGACGTGCTTCCCGACGTGCGCATCGAGCGCGGAGATCGGGTCGTCGAAGATCTGAATGTCGGCCCCCACGTAGATCGCGCGACAGATGTTGATGCGCTGCTTCTGCCCGCCCGAAAGCGAGATGCCCTGAAACATGTGTCAGTGCCAAGGCGCATACACTTTCGCACACATGCCACAACAAAGACGTACTCGTTCACCGACTTCTGTCATGTCGCCGTTAGGAAGGAGATCAAGGTCGGCCTCAAGACACGCGTCGTGGATGGCCTGCCAGTACCGATCCTCATCGAAGGGTCGCCCGAATGTAATGTTATCCCGGACAGTGGCATTCTGGATCCAGGCACTCTGCGGGCAGTAGGCGACCGTTCCTTTGAAGCGCACGGTACCGGCAGTGCGGCGCATCTCTCCGATCATACCCTGGAGCAGGGATGACTTTCCGGAACCGACAGGGCCTGCATTCGTTGTGATCAGCCTTCTGTGGAAGATGCCGCCCTGCTTAACTTACCAACGATAGCTATTAGCTGTCCGTGTGGGATGGAAAGGTTTACATCCTTAAGCTTGAAAGTCTCTTCATGCTTCGGCTCACTTTCTACAATGGCTGGAGCAGCCGTTTTGTCGTGCTTTTTGCCTTTCTTCCCCTTGCCCGCGGGTGCATCGGGGGGCGGCCCGTCCCAAACGAACTCGCCTTCGACGATCTGGACGGCAACGTTCAACTCCTCGTCCTGCACGGTTGTCTCCGTAAGCATCTCGGCCTCGAAAACGCCGTACAAACGTTGAGTCGCGTTGTATGCGTCAGCGCTGGCGCTCAGGGCCAGAGCTAGTAAACTCCGGTCAGCGGGATATCGCCAATGTGATCACTGCCAAGGGAACTTACGCAAAAACATGAGCGGCATCCGGAGCAACTGGAAGAGCGTGAGAGACGAGAAGATGTTGGCGGGGTCAAGCGAATGGCCAGTCGCGGAATAGACGACGAACGCAAGAACGCTGGCGAGTGCGGGGAGGGAGACACCGATGGCGTTGTTCCCCGATCGGATAACCAGGAGAGAGCGAATGTATCTGAACACACAACTTAAGCGTGAGGAAATGGGCGACAGCGAGGGTGTCTGTAGACTCACGCCATTTCCCTACCACGCAGCTCTGCAATGCGCTTGAGGTAAGGGACCTCCCAAGCGAAGTACTTGATAATCTTCATGGATCCCAAAAGTTCCTGAAGCAGTTTCGCTCGTTTGTCCGTCCACGCCATGGATTTGTGGCGAAGCTTGATGAACTGTCTCATGACGACTGTCTGGATGGGCGTCATCAAGATGAAGAACGCGAACCCAGCCAGAGCAGAAGGCCCAAGGTTCACGAGTAGAATGATGAGACAAACGATCATCTGTATTGGCGCGGTGAAAGCAAGCTGAAGGAAAGAGCAGCAGAAGTCGATACGCGAAACATCAGTTGAGATATGATTCACGAGTTTGCCATTGGTGAGTGTTGTCCGAGCACGGGAGGAGAGCCTCAGGGAGCGGTCATATATCGCAGAGATGAGGCCACCACGAAGAAGGACACCAGTAGAGGCAGCGCGGTAGAAGAAGTGGTGGTTGCACAGCGAAGAGAAGATTTGGAGTGCGAACAGGCCAAAGGCCAAACCGATACCCTTCCCAACCGGAGGTGCCTCGTCTTGCTGACCTCGAAGGTGAGCCGCATACGATTCTGTCGCAAAGTTGACGATAGCCTGCAAAACCAAATTGAGAGTTCCATATCACGAAGGCTCGAGGGGAACATACCTTGACGAGCAGAGGACTGGTAATTTGTGCGACGTCGGAAAAGAGCTTGAACAGACCGCCGGTCCAGAACCACCACTTGACACTGTCGTTCATGGCGAACACCAGACTTGCCCTCTTCCTCCCATCCTTATCCCGCCACTGCTTCTCGCGTTCCGCACGAACCCCTCGCAAAGACCACCATACACCCTTCAAGCCTGGACTAATTTCACCGTTTGCGAGGCGCTGATTGTACTCAGCGGCTTGCTTCCGACGCCTCTCAAAAGACTGCGTGATCTTCTCGGCAATGGCAGCGGATGCGCGGTGGTCCTGGAGTTTGTAGAGGTCGGTGGCTTCAAGGGGCCGCGCATATCCCAGAGACATGAGGGGGGTGATCCATCCGAAGGTAAGGATATTATACCATGCGGCAGTGGCCTCGGGGATGTCGTCGGCATCGTCAAGCGAGGCCTTGGGAGGAGGGATGTCCTTGGGCGTCAGGAGGGACTTGACGGACCTGCGGACGACACAGGAAGTGTCAAGGCAAATTCAGAAGTTCTGGAGGAGAGTATCACACCATGGAGATTTCTTGACAATCTTGAGCGAGTTCTCAGACTCGGACTCCATTTTCTCCAAGGCATTGTCGTTCATCGTGAGGAAGCAGAGGCGAAACGACAAGCAGAGCCCAGTGTGAGAGGTCCGGAGGCCTTTTAAGAAGAAGAAATGCCGGCAGTCGCAGATGGCGAGTCACCAGGAGAGAGGCTCGCGGCGGCTGGCCTGCGCATTAGAGAGCATCCCGGCAGCAACCTCGGCAGCATCCACAGGCAAGAGCGCACCCTTGCATTGCGTTCTCAGGATGACAAACCTCGGGGTGCGGCGCCTAACCAAGGCATGGGCGAGGGTGGGGCATGCCTCCGATCCATCGGCCCTCTCGATCGTCCCGGCACTGATCGAGTATCTCTGGCGTCTACCCCCACAGCCCAGTGCTCCTTCAGAACCTGGCCTTGCGCTCTGGCTCCATCCCAGCGACAGTCTCTATGTCTTGGATAGAAATATGCCAGTTGGGGCCACGGAACTGCACACACACTGTGCCGATATTCCCCCGAGTCGATTCCGATGCACCGCCGCCCCCATGAACCTACTTCGCAATCCCGATACCCGAAAACACAGCCGCGACGGTCAGCCACTGCTTAAGTGCAGCATAAACAAGTTTTGAACGTTAATCGATACAACACAACAAACTGTATAGCTCACATTGGACTTCATCCGCACAAAGTGCGTGCATGATCTATCTATGTGATACCTGTGCTTCCTTCCGAAAGCCTGACGGATGTCTCCGTAGAACATGTGCTTACACAGCATGGTTGTTAACCCGCCGCGTCGTACATACGTATGTACGCCTCTCGGACCTCTTCCTCTTCGGAAAACAAGCTAGAAGCGTCCGAGTTATTCTCCTTTTACGTTCAACGGAGCATGTGTGGATCCACTGCTTAGGCAAGTTCGCAAATCCAACGCCCAAGCTTGAGCCACCTGTGGAATCTGCATTCGCACTTCCGCGTGGAGCCCGCCGTTCTGGATGGAACGCTTGAGGACACTGGCGAATCAGGCTCAATTCGAACCCCGAGCATACACCTCCTTCAAGCGCGTCAACGCTGCCTGCAGACCAGGTTAGACCGGTGGAACCACCACAGTTGATAGGAGACATGTCAATATTCACCTCGTACGCAGGTTCCAACGGCCCGAGTTCTGTATCCCCTATTCTCAGACGCTTCACCTTTTCCAGATGGTCCGCCTCCTTGAGCATGTTCTTGAAATGGCGCGCCTGCGAACAACGGTCGGTCATTCCGGGTATGCAAGCACGGGTGCTGTTGTGGAGTTCTCACCTCCTGTTCCTCGACCAATGTCCATGCGTCACCGGCCCGGCCTGCTCTCGCTGTTCGGCCTACCCTGTGAACGTACTTTCTGAAGTCGATTGGAACGTCGTAGCTCACGACGTGGGAGACATGGCTGATATCGATTCCTCGCGAAATGACGTCGGAGCAAATGAGTCTGTAGGATTGCACCAATCAACTCGGTTTCCGAGAGACCGGAGTATGAAGAAGCATACATTTGGATATCCTGGTTTTTGAATTGCTCCAGGATTAACTTCCGTTCCCCAGGCGCCAAGTCACTGGAGTATGCCCGCGCTACGACACTCTTACTCCGCGATTCTTGACGGGAGCCTTCGAAGAACTCGAAAAGCCGCACAAGACGCGTCGTTGACTCGGCAGATTTCGTAAAAACCAGCGCGTTGGTGACACTTCGTGTGTGGACAAGGTGGAACAGCACGAGCGGCTTGACCGATGACTCGCATACGATCATGTGTTCCTACATCATAGGGGTTAAGACATTGCATGTTGCGCACATATGGAACCTTACCGTCAGCGAGGCCGGCATGGTGAACTTTTCCATGACGAAATCCAGGACGCCCTCCTCCTTGCTCATCGCCGACGTCTTCGGGCTTTGTACGACAATGTATTTGGGCTGCCGCAACCCCAGCGCGGCAATCTTTGCTGGATCCCGCGTGAGGGTAGCCGAGAACAGGAGCTTTTGGCATGACGACTCTTTCTTTTCGTCGAAGTCCGTTCGGACATAGTCAACGTCGCGCAGCAGGTGAAGGAAGGCCGGGGCTAGAGAATCTGGACGCGTATGCTCTTCTACCGCGGCTCCAACTGACCAATGCCCCGCTGTCGTGCTGCCCGCGTCATCAGATGCCCGAGGAGGTCGGGTTGCGGCGAGTACTTGCGCTAGCCAATCCTGGAATGATTGTGCTAGCAGGCGATCGGCTTCGTCTATAACCTAAACATACGTTTCGAACGGCGCGCGCTCGCAAGTACGCAGGATGACTCACTAGGAAACGTAAGTGTTGCAGGGAGAAATTGGGCGTGCCATTCAGATGGTCCATCAGGCGTCCCGGTGTACATATGAGGATGTCTATTTTGCTTGAGCCACCTTGCAGTCTGAGGAACAAGGACATCAACAGGATTCCAAGGTCCGAGTGTGCCAACCCACTCTGAGGTTCGTTCTGCCACTAGCTGGGCTTGTTCATGAGCAAACGAATGCTGTCCTGTCGCTGTACCAATCTTTCACCATTTATGTGAGTACCATGCTGGTTGTATGTCGAGCTGTAGTCTTACTTTCAGACCGCGCCCCTTGGCAACTGCTTCGAAGGTTTCTCGCACTTGTACTACCAAGTCGCGGGTTGGCAACACTATCAGTGCCCTCAACCGAGTTACGACACGAGATGATAGGATCTGACATGCAGCGGTGTTAGTCTCTGCCGCTACCAGCCACTAAATACGACAAGAACACAGACCTCCACGATGGGCAAGACATAAGCAAGAGTCTTCCCGCTTCCGGTAGGGGCAGACACGCAAATGTCGTCTGGCGGATCATACGGACGATACAACGCCCTCGACTTTGGCGACGAAAGAAGAAATGGCACGACCGCTGTCTGTACTATTCCAGCGGACTCGGCATAAGCAGTACATCGATAGAGTACGGAGAACCGGGACAGACCAGCGAAGAGCTCTGTGATTCCCAGGTCCTTCAGCCTACTCCGTATTCGCCCGCTCAGGCCAGTCCGCTCATCCAACGCTTCTTTGACATCGGCATCGAGTGGCACGGTGGTGGCAGGATCGACGACCTCCGCCTCGATCAAGGCCTTGTCCAGACCCTGGAGCGCGAGCACAGACTTGGACGGCGCTTCGGGCCTGCGAGGCTGGGGGAACGCCGGCAGGGCAGCGGGAGGGGTGGGAGGTCGCTCGCGAGGTGCAGGAGAAGAATTCGCAGGGGGCTCGTCCTCTTCTGGACTCGAAGCGCGAGACTCCTCCTGCTCGCCGATGTCGACTTTACGTCGTTTCCTCGGCCGTTCTGCCTCCTTCTGGGTGCGCGGTGCATGGATAGCGACCTCACGGAAAGAGCGCACCTCCTCACTTTCTGCAGCACTCTCGCTCTCGGAGCCACCAGACCCGGACTCGTCAGCTCTGGACTCGTCCTCCTCGTTACGTTTCTTCCCGGCAGTGGTGCGTCCGCCCGCCTGAGGCTTCTCGGGCAAGGCCTTGCGCTTTTTACGTCTCTCTTTCTTCGCTTTGAGGTACCTCTTCTTTGCCGTCGTCTTCGTCTAAGTCCTGCGGTGAGTTCAAGAACAATCATGACACCGATCATGGATGCTCACCTTAGCACCTTGGGAGACGGCAGGCGCGGCCGCCGGCTGAGCCATGTCTGGAACCCGCTGCGGGACTGAGCTCCACAAGTCTAGTAAGTTCCGGCCTTGATTTGATTCACCACACAGCCGTGATGACCGAGCCGAGTCTTGGAGCGAGAGAGACCAGATAACAGTGACAGACAAGTCGGTCGAGGACGTTGGGCGCAAGTCTGTGCATGCCAGGAAGCGACGGGCGTAGAATATTTAGACGCTCACGGCCCGTCGAGCGGGCCGTTGCGAAACCTTGTTTGCGCCGCATATATGCAGGCGTGAGGCGGCCCACGAGCAGCCCTCTTGCCTCCGACCTCGTACCCAGTCCCGCCCCGACTCCTCTGGACGACAGCTGTGGGCCATGTCATGCAACGGCCATCATGGCACGTCACTGCAACGGAAGACGCCAATGCGATCGAGTCGCCAATTTCCTCAGCTGAAGTCTACTGGATCGTTCGACCGCCCATGGCTCTGCCCATGACCCTGCTGCCGAGCCTTGAGGTGGCCCTACGAAGAAACAGGAAAATTCGTTGACAGGTGTCCCACATGTGGCACGAGAACAATGAAGATAATGACGCTGTTTGCCCGTCACTGTCTTGCTCGACTTGTTCCCGTGATGAGGTGAGTCTATGTTCAGCCTATCTGATAAACGGTCGGAATGGGTGGGACCGCTGGACTTTTTCACGGGTGTTTCATCGGTCGATACCACGTTCTTCCGAGTCCACGTGGGGCGACGGGGCTTCAGCACGTTTTGTTTGACTCCGTTCCCTGACTCCGAGTAACCCACAGTCATATATGATATCGATGTTCTACTTGGCTTGGTCGAACATGCCGAATATTGTTGCGCTTTAAATGTTGACGACGCCACGGAGCGGGTACGTGGATGCGAGCTACATTTCCGCGATATCTAAACACAATACCATTGCCCGCAGCTGGTTGACCGTTGATCGATCCGATATCCGTTGCAGGTGCTCCACAAGGTTGCCGTGGATATCCGCCTCTCGGAGTCTATGACCTCGTACGGCGTTGGACTCCGAGTGTGGCGTTCAAGTCCTCATGTAAGCGAACATCTCCAGGGCTGTGTACCCAGGATATCCTGGACTTGCCGGGTGCGTACTGGTCCTCCTGCGGTGGAAATTGTTTCGATGCCAAACTTAACGGGGCACATCGGACTCTGGGCGGCGAATTGCCGGGTACGTTCTTGTAACGTCTGGACACGACGATTCAAACGCGCGTTACGTTCATGTTTGCAGTTCAATCGGCTCGCGTCATGCGACGAATCCTGACCAGCAGGCACTCGTGTCACAGGACCGGCTAGGTCGGTCATGCTTCTCCGGACATGAACACTTAGTACCGGCCCCCCGCAGGCTCTTATCACCTTCCCATCTTCGACATTTCCGCATGCGAATATCTTCGCAATCTGGAAACCGTATCTTGCCGCTGCAGCGATGCCTCTCCGGAACAGATGGGCGGCTGAAGGGCAGCCACCGGAACCATTTAAGTCGATTTCTCTCGTGACAACACATCCAATGCTGGCGTGAGGTGTTTCCGCTTGCGTCTGATTTTCGTCCTGTGAGGGCGTCTTAGCCGCATATAAGAGCATTGGCTGCTGCCCCGTTATCGTATCGGTACCTCATCTCCATTCTCCCCCGCCAACCTCGTCGACGTCTAACGTTCGAGAGTCCTTACCTCCCATCATATTCGTCGCAACCCCTCCTCTGCTCCCCACCCCATTTCGTCAATCATGTGCTGGGAAGAGTGGTCAGCCGTTCCGCTGCGTCGCGCACAGTTGCATAGACTCATTCATCGCTACTAGCTGTGGCAACCAGCACCGAGGATGCCCGGTAAATCCGTTCGTGAACCTTGATTGACGCATCACAGACTAACGTCGCTCATGCACCGCGCCCACCCACCGCTCCCGCCATCCACCACCAGCACTTCGTGATCTTGTACTATTCCGGCGAGAAGTGGGATTGCGGCTCGCCGAACTGCGGACTCAGCTCGCAGCATGCGCACAAGAACTCACGCAATTGCCCGTGTCCGAAGGTGCGTGCTGCGCGTGCCCTGGCCGACGCGTCTGCGCACTCCGTTCGTTGCTTCCTAGGCTGAGGCTGACCGGATGGCCATGACAGACGTACCGCGAACGACGCAAGGTGTTGAATCTGATACAGGAACCTTGTGATGGCTGCAAGGAGGCCGCGCTCGCAGCGCGTGTCAGGCGTCGATAATCGATATACGCTTCCCCGACGCAAGGCCAATGTGGTCCCCAAGCTGTGCTGCATGGTCCTCTTCTCCCCCCCACACACACGCACCGAATCTGTGCTTTTCGAACCTTGTACATTGTGCTCTATCTTACTCGTACCATTTGCTATGATTGCGACAAAGACCTATACAATCTATTTAATGCAGTAGTATGGATCATGTGCTGGACCCTGAACATGTGTGGCGGCTACGGCTTCTTTCACGCCATCCTGAACGAGTTCTTCAAACTCAGAGAACAAGATCACATTGTTTGGTTCGGCGGACTTTGGTATACTAACTCCTACGGGTCACTTGATGGCCGCCGAGGAAGGAAGCCGTTCTTGGAACCTCTCTATGCACCCTTTGCGGGACATGATGTGCGTTTAAACGACTTCTCACCAACCGTACGGGGCACGATGCAGCGCCGAACACGATGCAAACACGATGCCCACAAACTGGGGTCGCCTGCCGTCGGCGCATGTCAGTCGCCTACGAACGCAGATCGGTTAGATCACACGGTCCCCTTCTCGTGGAGCGGGAGATAACCTACGATCAAGAATCAAGAAGGACCGTCGAACCTCTGCGGAGGGGGGGCAGCTTAGAACCGTCGCCCTCCACGCTTCAGCGGCTGCTTTGCCCCGCGGGTGGGCCCACTGCCCTTGAGGCGTGCCAGGTGTTTCTTCCGCTCCTCCTCGCTGTCTTCTTCGTCACTCGACGAATCGGCTGCCTTGCCTCTCTTCATCTTCTTCGGAGCCGGGAGGGGCGATGAGGACTGCGGCGGGGGCTGGGGCGACTGCCTTGCGCTGGCCCGATCGCGCGACTTCGGAGGGGGCGACTGATCTGGGGTAACACGCTTCGACGGCACGGAACGCGCAGGGCTGCTCTCCCTCGTATTCGCGCGGGGGCGATGCCCCGGGGGCGCCTTCGCCTTCTCGCCCGTGGCGGCATAGTCTTCTTCTTCTGGTTCCTCTTCCGTGACGGAGTCTTCGTCCTGTGGGGACTGCGCTCGCTTGGTCTCTCGATGTGTTCCTTCTGTCTGGCTGTTCGTCTCGCGACTAGGACCCTGCAGGTGATCGCCATTAGCTTAGGAGCTAGATAGGGTAGCGGGACGACGCACGGCCGGATTCGTCGGAGGTGAAGGAGAGAGCCTCCGGCTTAGCGGTGGCTTTGAAACAGGTGGGGCTCGTGACGGCGCTGGAGGAGAGGGTGGTGTGAGATCCGGGGTATCAGAAGCCGCAATAATTCTGGCTGAAACTGGTTTCAGAAGGAGTGTACCAGAGGACACACAGGGGCGGCACGTACGGAGGTCCGGCACGAAGTTGAACATAGCAGTTATGCGCCGAAGCGTTGTCGCAAGAAGGGGCCGAGAGAGCGCGTTCCGGACATGCGTGTCGAGGGTGCGGCGGGAAGTCCTGCCGACCTTGTCAACAGACTGTGATGCAACAGTTCGTCAATTCAGCGGCAGCCCCGGGCGAAGAAGGGAGGTGGGGCCTCGCACCTTCTCTAGGTCGGCCTCGGACGTTGTGCATAAGGGATCAGCGGAAGAGAAGGCGAGGTGGCTCATGCTGATTAGTGGGAGGATGAGATGTTTGGATATAATGTCGGCTGACATCCTGGGCCCGAGGAAGAAAGTCTCCCAGCGCCACCGGAACGAGTCACCGCTGAGTGTAAAAGCGAGGTCCTGTTGGGCGTCGTATCAGCCGCTATGTCTTCTAGAAAGTCCACCGGAAAGCGTACGGAGTAGTTGGACTTGACGAGTTCGAAGGAGAGGTCGGCAAGACCTCCGATCGAATGGGCTGTCGAAATGAATTCAAGGCACTTGATCCTCCACGGCTCTTGTGCTTCCTGTTCTTCGATAGCGAAGCTTGGAGAGTTTTGCGGGTTGCTGTCGCGCCATCTGCGAGCAATCTGATTGCTTGAAAGGACTGACGTATATTTTAAGTTCGATACGGTGTGGCGACCGAAATAACGGCGAAAACGCTAACCTTCACCCCACACGTTCTTCGTGTCTGTTATCAAGATGCAACAGCTGAGATCAACCGTTGAGGAATAAAATTTCTACCAGGGCAAGTATAGGCTTGCGTGAGGATTCGGCGTTTAAATGCGGAAGAGCTGGGACAGACGAGTAGGTACGGCGTAGATGATTCGCTATCCGCCTTCACAAGCCATTCTTTTGTGAGAAGGAGCTTAGCATGGTCCTAGAATGTATGGTGGTCCCTGGTGAGCGCCTGCTGGCAGCATGCAAATTCGGAACCAGTAACTCGCCTCGGACAGATACTCCATGTGACCGCTTCGGTTCAGATGTCCAGATCGGAAGGAAACGACGCTGTCCGACAGCTCCATGACATAAGCGCTTTCTGAGACATTGGCGGAGAGTTCCTGCTCACAGTTCACCCAGGCCAACACTGGTTGGTTGTGCGATGGGGTTGTATGTTTAGGACAAGACTCGTGCCGGGGCGGATGACCGCTTTGCGAGTGGTTCGGAGGGGAAGGAGGTGGTCATTGCCACGCCACACCAACCACTGCTCGTCCAATCCTGGCCGTGGGAGACTTTCCCTCATTGGGATGTAGTAGATCTCCATACGTTAGGCGCCTCTCCGTTGCATTCTCCGCTCACGGTCTTGCGGCCAGCTGCGCTCGTTCAAAGTCGTTGCCCCTCCAGCCCTAAAGTTCACGCCTACCCCCTTGCCAAGCACTCAATATTTAATTCCAATGCTAGAAGAAGGCGAAATAGAGTCGATCGCTGGCTCTTCCCTCTACGGGCCCGTTGATTTGCCCCAGGTAGACACCACGGGTCGTACTTACTCGCCTGCTATTGAATGGCCCGGAGATACAGAATCCACCCCAGAACCTCTTCTGTACGACGATACTACCGTGTACGAACCTACCTCCAACACACCGGCACCTTCGGGTTCCCTTCGCCTCCTCGTCCAGCAAACCGCTATCCTGCGTAAAAATCAAAGGATTGCTCTCCTCGACGGCTACTCTCAGACGGAGATCGGCCGCGATGTCGCTGCCGCAGGCTCCGATATTCCGAGGATACGTCTGAAGGAGATGGAAGTCTCCAAGCTCCATGCTACGATCTATTGGGACCAGGACCGTACGCAGTGGTCCATCGTCGATATGGGGTCGAAACATGGCACTTTTATACAATCCTCCGCCGCCCCTCCACCCAGCACCTCCTCCGCCCTGGGTTTGGATGAGCGAGGTTCCCGGCTGTCCGCCCCGAGGATTGCCAGCATGCCTCGGGCGCTCCACCACATGGATCGTCTGACTATCGGCGGGACAACGTTCGCAGTTCATGTCCATGAGGGTAGAGCGCCGTGCACTGCATGCTCGCCCCAGGGCGACGAGGAGATCCCTCTGTTCCTCCACCGTGCAGGGAGCACCGCTGGTGCCACCGCTATGTCGAGTAGCAGCAATAAACGCAAGCTGGATGAAGTCTCGTCTGCAAGTAGTTGGGACCCCACAGCCGCTCGGAATCGTGACCCTCGAAAGGCCCTGTCCATGCTCAAGCGAACTCTGCTGTCGTCCAAGAATCCGGCACCCGCTCCTCCGGGCTCGAGTTCTCGTAGCCAGTACGTCGACAGGAGCGCACGGCGCCGGGCGCTGCACCCAGACATGCAGTCCGCCGCCACCACTCCCGGAAGCGCCAGCGCTGATCGCTCGACCCTCTCGACGGTGCCTTCTCCCTCCGTCTCAGCGCCGACGACGACGACACCACCCCCACCAGTCCCTCTATCTGCGACGAACATTGGTCACCGGTTGCTGCTCAAGCAAGGTTGGCAACCCGGAACGGCGTTGGGGGAAGGATCGGGAGACAGCGGAGGTCTCGTGGCCCCTTTGGACCCGCCATCAACGGTGGGCCGGGCAGGGATCGGTGTCCCGGCCCGACTAGGAAGTGGGCTACCCACAGCTGTACACGGCGGAGATTGGAGGGACGCTGGGAAAAGGCGTCGGTGGGAGGAAACGGGAGGGGGTCCGGACGGTGTGCAGTGATGGAACGTACGAGCTCGTCTGCGGGTGCTGTTTGCACCGTCCTGTCCGGGTCGCTGAAGTTCGATGTCCCTTGGACGAACAAGTTAACAACGTCGAGCCCCTGACGCTGTCTGTATTTATGGTTGTGGTACCCTTGTTAGTACCTGGCAGTGGGTGTAATTTTGTGTAATTGAGACGGATCGCTGCAATATGCTCCATTGCGGAGCTCAGGAACAAGACAATCAGGGACGCGGCGTGTATGATACCCAGATGATGCTAGTGTGGCCTGAGTGGCACAGCTCACCGGGGTTCTGCCTGGTTCTGCATCTGTGCACTGGCATGACAGTGAGCAGTACTGGCGTGGATGGTGCTGCGCGATTGGGCATATGTAAAGGACGCCGTCGTCTGTCGTCTGGGATCACTTGGGATCACACGGGAATCCCGCAAATTGCTGTACTCGGTCGGTCGGAAGCTAGAAGCCGAGGGGTGTGTGGGCTGGTGTGGGAGAGCGTGGGGAGTCGGGGATCCGGGTGGCGGCCTTGTTCTGCGCGGGTTCCATTGTAATTACCCAAAACAGCCCCGCCGCGTCGGTTGTCTGACGTTCGCGAGAGCGGGATCGACTGAGCCTGGGCGATGGGCAGCGTCAAAGGCTGGGTTGGGTAACACGGGCGTAATGGAAGAGCGGGGGAATGGTTCGCGGGTTGCGTTGTTGGACAGGAAGGACTTGTGTGGAAGGACGGTTTATTGTGAAGGCGAGGAAGACGTACGGCAGACGCACCCGGTGACGGCTGGAGGGGCGTGCTATTGACGATAACGACGTGATTGGACATCAAAGAATGATGACAAGGTCGCGAAGGGACAAAGCCCGGCGCCTGCCTTGGCCTGCGCGCGTTTGTGCGGCGGCGTTGGACGCGTTATTTGGCCGACTTTGGTGATCACGTGGATACGCGAGGTCGGTCGAGGTTGAAATCGCGAAACGAACTTCGACCTGTCGTTGCCTTGAACCAGGCTGACACCTCCTCTCCACCGACAGCCTCTTCTCCCCCTCTCACCACACACAGCACCGTCGGGGCCTTTTTCTTGCCACCCTTTCCCCCTTCGTTTCCACGTTCCACCGCCCCGGCCACACTCTGCTGTCACCCGACTCTTCCAACACTTTGCAACTACTCTTCCAACGTAGATACAACTTGTTCACCACCAGATGGCCACCAACCTTCGTGTACGTACTCCCTTCACCGTCTCCTCTCTACCTACATCGTTCTCACCGCGGCCACGTCGCATCCAGCTTCCGATGCGAAACCGCACAGGTTCCCAACGTCCCAGGAACGCCGACGAAAATGCCATGAGCAGACACGTCAGACAAGCATCCGGCATTGCGCTCGCAGGAGTGTCCAAAGTTCCGATAGGTCATACCGTCAAGAATGGCGTCCAACGCCCGGTCCTCACAGAGGTGACGACCACCACCGTTAACCGCACAGGCAAGGTTCGTCTCTTCACCCACCTCATTACTTTCCTCCTTCATTAGAGGCCCCGAGGCCAGTCCTGCATTCCTTGTTCTTCATAAACCTGGATTGGCAATGACGTGGTTCGGATCCACTGCTCTTTGCCCTGTCGACCTTGTCTTCCCCGATACGCAATCGGCTACCCGCATATGGCTACGCGTCCGGCGCTAGTCGCGTCGGCGCGTTTCAGACGTCGCACCGCGTGATCGCGACGCCTTGCCACTTCCGTCATGGCCTCCTCCACCCCAGTGGCATATCTACAACGACCTCCCTGTTCCTCTCTCGTGTCGATCGACCCATAAAGCATCCATATGGGATAAGCTTTGGTCGATCTCGGGGATGCTGCGATGTGGTCCGCACATCTTGACGCGATCAGTCTTCTCCCGTCCGCATCGGCTGCGCTTGTTGCCACCGGCCCCGTCAACACAATTCGGATGGCAAAATGCTTTTAGTCCCATTTTGTCTACGACTGGGTACCATGCGCATATTGAACTGGCTGCTCACCATCGTATAATATTTAGGATGGTAACGGCAAGTTTACCGGCAAGGAGAAGGAGACCGTTGAGACTGGTCTCAAACGTAGTCGTTCTGCCTCCCTCGCCGCCGCCACAGGTCCTCAGCGGGTTCCTCTGGGCCCAGGCAAGGCTCCCATCGCGACCGCTTCCCAAGTCCAAGCACGCGTTCCCTCCTCACGCGTCTATCGCCCTCAGGTCCCTCTTCCTTCGTCTCGTCGCATCCCCGTCCCACAAGAACCCCCCGCACAAGTCGTTCCGGATGTCGTCATCAACCATGAAGACGAGATGGAGGTTGAGGAGCACATTATCGCTAGCGTTGTCGACCAGTACGCTGCAGACGACGCGGACCTCACCGAGTTGAGCGACCGGGAAGAGGACCTGCACCACGAGGAGGATGAGGGAGAGCAGAGCGAGGATGAACGGCCATTGGCGAAGCGGCAAAGAGTATGGCCCGAAGTCTCAACAGCGCGGGCCCATCGTTATAGGCGCGAGCTGGACAACATCAAGGACCGCTTCCATGATGAGGTCGACGAGTTTGACACGACGATGGTCTCGGAGTACGCAGAGGATATCTTCGACTACATGCAGGAGCTTGAAGTTCGTACCCCATAATGGCCGTCCTCGGACATCACTGACTTGCACTCCAGGAGGACGTGATGCCTGATCCGAACTACATGGCTGGACAGACAGAACTCAACTGGCAGATGCGACAAACCTTGGTGGACTGGCTACTCCAGGTTCACTTGCGGTACCACCTACTCCCCGAAACGCTCTGGATCGCCATCAACATCGTTGATCGGTTCCTGACAAAACGCATCGTCTCCATGTTGAAGCTCCAGCTCGTCGGTGTCACTGCGATGTTCATTGCGGCAAAGTACGAAGAGATCCTCGCGCCGTCGGTCGACGAATTCGTCTTCATGACCGAGCGTGGGTACACCAAGGAGGAGATCCTGAAAGGAGAACGAATCATGCTCCAGACGCTGGACTTCAAGGTCAGCCATTACTGCTCGCCCTACAGCTGGATGCGCAAAATCAGCAAAGCGGACGACTACGACCTGCAGACGCGGACACTGAGCAAGTTCCTCACCGAAGTGACGCTCCTGGACCACCGCTTCCTGCGCGTAAAGCCCAGTCTTGTAGCAGCGATTGGCATGTATACGGCGAGAAGGATGCTGGGAGGTGACTGGGTGAGTGTCTCTCTGGCATGGGGATGCTTTTTATGCTGCGCAGACAATGCGGTGAACACGTTCACACCACGTTTTCATACACCCCTTTCGTTCAAGCTCTCCGTCTCCCACACGTGATGAAGTGTTCTAACCTTCCTTTTTCAGAACGAGGCGTTCGTTTATTACTCCGGTTTTACCGAGGAACATCTCCTGCCTGGTCACAAGCTGCTCATTGAGAAGCTCACGGAAGACGGTTTCTGCGAACAGCATGTTTGCAAGAAGTACGCGACGAAGAAGTTCCTCAAGGCGTCGCTGTATGCGGTCGAATGGGCGCAACTGCACCTACACGAGACCCTCGGGGAGGAGATGAACGTCGAGTAGACGTCACGCTCTCTCTTCGCATCGGTCTCGTATATGCAGCATATGCCCATGTTGTATGCCCTTGCCGCCTGCCGTCCTCCTGTGCCATCAGTACTCCCCGCCCGCTCGTGGTCGTAATCGCCTTGTCAATGCTCATGCCTATCCCTCCCACCCTGCACCCCACGCCGCCTCACGATCTAGCTCGATTTCTGGTCCCATCTCCCATTCCCATTTCCATCCCATTTCCAACTCGTCTGCATCTCACCATCACCCACAAGTGTTTGATTATTATCATCTATCATCGTCCACTGCCTACAAGTCCTGTCCGTCCACTTGGCATGTCATCGTTATGTTTGTCATCAAGCTGCTCTCTTTTCGCTCCCGCTCTCGGTTTGATCGATCGCCTGAAGCCCCGGCTCTAACGCCCTAGCCATGACGGACATGCATCTTGCGCTTACGCCCGGTGCCTTGTCGTGTGGCCATGCGTCTCCTCTCTCCCTCAGCGTCTCGTCTCCGTCTCTCGCCTCTCTCGTTTTATCACGACCCATGCAGACCGCCCGTCATGTCGTACGCCTACCCGCGCATACATGCGTGCGGACGAATCATACAAGTGCCCGCCTCGTCGCGCCCTTCAAACGCTCCTTTGTTCGGAACATGTATGCGTCCGCACACGGGCGGTTATGACTCGCTTTGTCCCCGTCCACTATGCCTCTCACCAGCCAGCTTCGCCGGTCTCACCACCAATGCATTCACAACTTGTACCATAACCTTCATTCGTCCGATCCTCATCATCCTTGTCCTCTTTGAATTCGTGTCGCTCTTGCTTTCGTTTTTGCATGCTCGACATGGACTGCGCCTCTCACTCGTTTATCTCTTCGCGCCGTCTTGTCGGGAGTAGGGTTCCCCGGACTCGCCTGCATCCCATGTGTTATTACTATTTACTATTTGTCGTATCCAATTCCGTCGTCTCCCATTCGACTCTTGCCATTCATCCATCCATCGTCCATCCTCGTCGGACTCTGTCGATTACACGCTTTGCTACTTCCCTTTCAAAAGTAGCTCGCGCTCGCGCTCTCCCCCCTTAGAACAATTTCTACGCGTACTACTCGCCCGCTCGCGAGCCCGCGGCTGCGTATTATACGCATGCCGCGCGGCGAGGGGATTTAAAATCGTTCATCGTTAAGCTCTCTTTGGAACCAACGTCTTACATCTTCCCTAGCCTCGTCCTCGGGCGAAGGTTTTTGGTGGTCACAGACTCGCAGTCCGCTAGCTAGCGCTCCGGGGGTGGATATACGTACAAGCACATTGTCCTTAGTATATCTCCGCTGGACGCCGTCCTGGTACCGCTGCTGATTCGGTGTTATTTATCAAAAGTATCTCACTGGCTTCCTATCCCCCGTTCCCCGGAGTGTGTTCGAGTGTTGCGATCGTTGAGAACGAATGTTTTCACATGTTCCCCGGGCCGCCCAGGGGCTCGGATTTCACATGCACACGGGGTGTGACGGTGACGCAGTGGCGCAGGGTGCGAGCGTCCCCAAAACATCAAGGTGACCGTGCTCTCGGACCTCGCTCGACGAATCTCCGAGGCCCCCGTCCTACCGCCGCCCCTTTGCTTGTGATTATCTCCGTCACGTATATCTGTATCCCACCTTGCTTCTGCTCTATCACATTCTGACCTCGCTGGCAACGACGTGTCCTTGTTCTCCAATCGCCACAAGCTGAAACCATCATGGCATCCAAGGAGTTGAAGAAGTTCACGCGCGAGGAGGTCGAGAAGGTACGTCTATTCCGGTAGTCGTGGGGCGCGAGCACACAGAATTAATGCACCCCGCCTGACAGCACAACACCGAGGACAGTCTGGTAAGCACGCGCCCGCGCAAGACGGACCTCGAGCTCATAAAAACGGCGGCAGTGGATTATCATCGACGGGCGGGTGTTCGATGTAACGCGCTTCAGGAACATGCATCCCGGAGGGCCGACCGTGTTCTTTGACGAAGGCATCCGTGCGTGCCCTGCACTTTCTTCGTATCGTTCCGAGTCCTGAGTCTCGCCCACCCCGTCTGTGTTGCCCCGCATACAGCTGGCGGAGATGCGACGGAGGCATTCTTTGGTCTGCACCGTTTCGACGTTCTCGAGAAGCCCCAGTACCAGCGGTTGCAGATTGGCGTCATCGACGGGGAGGAGCCCACCATCGAGGGCGGCATCCTTCGGGGCCAAGTCAGTCGGGTCCCTTACGCCGAGCCATCGTGGCTGGCCGACGGCTACTACAGCCCCTACTTCAAAGAGGTACGTTTCCATCCGGCTGTTTCTGCGTCTCCGCCTGAGGTGTTTCGAAACTTGACCTCTGACGCGCACGCCACACAGAGTCACCGGAAGCTGCACCAGGCCGTCCGCGATTTCGTGGATAACATCGTTTATCCCGATGCTCAGGAGCGCGAGCTGGACGGCAAACGCCCCAGCCAGAGCGTACTCGACAAAATGGCGTAAGTTGACCCCTCTATTGTGCTAGCAGAGGCGTATTGATTAAATGCTCTTCAGCGAGGTTGAGCTGCATGCTATGCGTATGGGTCCGGGCAAGCACTTGAAAGGTCGTACGTTGATGGGCGGTATCGTCAAACCTGAGGAGGTTAGCATGTCGTCGATGTTGGGGTGCAACACGACCTTACGGAACTCATCTGATCACAGTTTGATTACTTCCACGAGCTCATCATCAACCAAGAAATCGCCCGTTGTGGGGCGCGTGGCTACGGTGACGGTCTTCAGGCCGGGTGCGTTATCGGCCTGCCCCCCGTGCTCAACTTCGGTTCGCCCGAGCTCAAGGCGCGCGTTGTGCCGGAAGTTCTGAGCGCGAAGAAGTTCATCTGTTTGGCGGTGTCTGAGGCTTACGCGGGCTCCGATGTGTTCGGTCTCCAAACTACCGCGACGAAGACTGAGGACGGCAAACACTGGATCATTTCAGGGACGAAGAAGTGGATCACGAACGGGACGTTCGCAGACTAGTGGGTTGGCGATCGCTCACATGGAGTGTTCGTGGGCTAACCGGCTTCGAAGCTTCACCGTTGGTTGCAAGACGGAGGATGGCTTCACTGTCATCCTTGTCGAACGCGGGGAGGGCGTCAATACGAAGCCAATCAAGACGTCGTACTCGTCTACCGCGGGTACGGCCTACATCACCTTCGATAAAGTCAAGGTCCCGGTGGAGAACACGCTCGGGGAAGAGGGCGGAGGCATCTTCGTCATGCTGTCCAACTTCAACCATGAACGGTGGGTCATGTGCTGCACCTCCGCACGCAGCCAGCGGGCCGTTACGGAGGAATGTATGAAGTGGGTCAACCAGCGCAAGGCGTTTGGGAAGCCGTTGCACTCGCTCGCGGTCATCCGGAGCAAGCTTGCGGGCATGATCCAGCGGTCGGAGTCCGTACAGAACTGGCTAGAGAACATCACGTACCAGATGTGCAATATGGTCAGCGTCTTCTCCGCTGCATCTTCTGTGTCTGTCGACGGCTTGCTAATGGAGGATTACCCATACAGTCGTATAAAGAGCAGGCATCGAAGCTGGCTGGTCCGATCGCATTCCTCAAGTCGTACAGCACACAGTCTGCACAAATCACGGCCGCGGATGCTGTCCAGATTTTCGGTGGTCGTGGTATAACCCAGACCGGTATGGGTCGCTTCGTCGAGCACGTAAGTATCGTTGAGAAGTCTATCAAGATGAAGTGGCTGATGGCAACTCGGCGAGCAGTACCACCGTACGGTCACTTTCGACGCATTGCTTGGTGGTGCAGAGGATGTCCTTTCGGATCTCGGTGTCCGCCAAGCGATGAGGACGATGCCCAAGAACACAAAGTTGTGATTGGACTGTAGGCACCCCGGGCCTCGGCTTTGGATACATACTTGAATTCGGATTGAGAGGATAATTCATTGGACACCAGCGCTATCGCGCTCTGTATCACTAGTACCGTCTTTTCCTGGCAGTCCTGCGTCCCTCCCTAGACACGCACATCCGCCTCGTTCTTTATTCTTATTCAATGTTGTTGGTTCCCGATCTGGTGATATTTAGACGCTAGGACGTCTCTTGGTGGGCACGAGACGGGCTCCCGGCGGACTGCAACTTGTCCGAGTGCGCTGACGAAACCCATCCGCCCCACACCGTGAGGCAATGCTCCCGTCTCCAGCTTACCGACGTCCCAGGAACGTCTCTTCATAAACTCGCCCTCGCATGCGCACGGGTGCGACATTTGCATCCCTCCGAGCCATGTCAACGTCGCACACGCAACCCGCTAGACCCAGCGCCGGGAACTTCAGCGGGAAGCGCGTCCCCATTTCTGCTCTCCCGCTTCCACCGCCATCCTACTCGCTTATCCACGCGCTCACTCCCGACCCTCACACACCTACGCCTGCGGCATGGCAAACCATTCGCACAGAACGGCCGAGCCTGCAGCGCCGCGCCCGGCTCCTCGCGCCCCCGGCGCACTTCTCGTATGTCGCCCCCGTGCCATTCCCGTTCCGGGTGGAGTACCTACAGGAGGACAAGGAGGGTGAAGAAGAAGAGGATGCCGAGGCCGCGGGCAAGAGGCAGGTCGCGGCGGTGGAGCGGTGGCTCCTCGAGCGGGAGGCGTTGCGCGAGGTGCCAACTGCCAGTGCTGGGGGTGAGCTCGAGCGGAAGGACCTGGGGCATGGCAATGGCGGTCTCAAGAAGTACGTCGCGGAGAAGATGGACGAGGAGCGCGTGCTGATTGGACTGGCCGAGACGGGGTGGAGGGACTGCCTGCCGCACTTGGACGTTGGAGATGCGTTTGAGTTGCTTGGCCAGCCGTCGCTCACCGTCCCGCCGGGGCAAGAGGCGGATGGGG
>VJXU01000936.1:2509-13983 GCA_008694245.1 Ganoderma sp. BRIUMSc
GGAAAGAAGTCAGTCCTTGCCCACCAATGTTGCTTCCACGACACTCAATTCGTTTGCATACAGGGTCCTGACGAACTTGGGTGCGAAGACCCGTGTCATGGAGTTGATGTCACACTCGAACCCCGACGTCCGATACCAAGCATTGATTTCGGTGCAACGACTCGTCAGCCACCCGTGGGCTGCTGTGTAAGATCATCATAGTTGTCGCATGGAATACGGACATTTTTATATCATTGCCTGATGATCGCTTGCCTACAATTCACGACCAAGCGTAAAGGACTAACGCTCATGAATGAAAACGGGATGGTGATACTAAGTCTGAGAGCCCCGTACATAGAAGAAACTGTTACGCCATCATCCGCCCGATCTGAGCAGACGGTGGTCGGGCATAAAGTACAAAAGTAACGGTAAGTCGGAAAAGATATTGCACAGAAGTACACTACTTTAGAGTGCTCTTACAGACATTGAGTCGCATAATGGGATATTATCAGGGGTGCATCCGGCGATAAGTGTCGGGTCGTAGCCAGATAATGACGTCATCCGTGCAGATGGTGGTTTGCCGTCCTGTGAAGTGGTGGCATAAAGGTATTTAGACGTGACTCATAACGAGGCGACATGCCTCCTCGGAGCGCGGATGGATATCGGCTAGGAAGGGCTTGGGGAAGCTGGATAGCCCAGACGTGTACTCGCCCTTCGGCGTGATCTCTTCGCCGTCGGGTCCCCTTGCCTTGCAGATGTCCATGGTGGCCGCGAGCGAAACGATCGCCATCCAGACGCTGTTCATGCCGAGGAAGCGGCCCGGGCAGATACTAATGGCTGCTATTAGCCGTCCGCGACTTTCGCTTGAACGAGGAGGGTCAAACATACCGGCGACCAAACCCGAACGAAGCATGCGGGAACTGTTCCGGGGCGCCGTGTGCCCCAGGGAGGAAACGTTCGGGTTTGAAGAGCTCAGGGTCGTGGTAGATGCGTGTGTCCATGGCCATGGACCTGTTTTAAGGGCGTCACAATTATATTATCCGAACCGCCGGTTCAAAACGTTAGCAATGATGGCCAGGGTCGTCGGCTGGCGCTGAAACATAAGCTGGAACGTACCAAGCATTGGCGAAGACCATTGTGCCTTTGGGGATGAACATGCCGTTGAATGTGTCGTCTTCCATTGTACTGTGCGGGATACCTACGAGCGGAGTCGAGACGCAGGTAATTAAGCGTCAGCTATTATCGACCTTCCAGGGTGTCACATGGGCAGTCTTCTTCTGACTTACCGAGAGGAACCACAGGACGCCACCTAAGCGGGTTCAACATGGGGTGTTGTTCACGTAAAAGGGAGCTCTCGCTGACGAAACTGATATGACTGCTCACCTCAGCACCTCCTGAAATATGGCTTCAATGTACGGGAGGTTTTCCCGATCATCAAAATCGGGGAGGCGTTTGGGCCCTACCACACGGTCGATCTCTTCGTGGGCCTTCTTCAACACCTCAGGGTGCAAGACCATGGCGAGTATGAACGTGTTGATCGTTGAATAGGTCTGTCGAAACGTGTTGGTGAAGGTGTACATAGCGGCCGACGAGCACGTGTCACTTACGGTCTCGGCCCCACCAGCGTAGATCGCGCCGGTAGCATGCTTGAGGTCGTCTAGGCTATGCTCACCCGTGTAGTCCGGCTTGGAAAATTCCTCCAAATAGGTCAACAGGAACGATGGGGGCGCATGCCCTTCAGCCTATGAATATAATCGTTTTAAATCGAGGTTTGTAACCGGAAATCAGCCGCTTCCTTACCATCTTCCTTTGAACTTGCTCAAACGGATAGTCATGGAATTTCTTGATGGCCCAGCTCCAGTCTGAGAAATGCGGGAAATTATTTCCCATCTGTGCACCTGGATACCGATAGCTTACTGTGGACGACGCGGTTGAACCAACAGCCCGGGAACCACCACGGCAGATACTGGACTGTGTGGCACGGGGTTATTAGGACGTAATCGAACGGTCATCCGGTGGCCTACGCACGGACTGGGAAAAAATCGACCGGCGCCGTGCCAGGGTCCCCCGCGTCGACGTGCGCCAGGGAGACGTTCTCCGTCATCTTGATGTGCTCGTCGTCATCGCGCTCGATCTCGTGTCCGTACGCAATCTTCATGATCACGGCAGCGCCGTACCTACGCCCCAAGCCCCCCACCGCCCACGAAGCGCATAGTGAGCGAATGTTACGTACGAAGGAATTCTGGCGCTGCTGCTGACACATACCGGCGCACGAGCCAGTCGAAGTCGGCGGGGCGGTCGAGGAGGTTTTTGAGCATCTTGCGGGCCTCGTCCGTGTGGATGGGGCGGAAGCGAGGGACCTCAGTCTTGGCGAGGTACTGTTGGAGGATACGCCGTTGCTTGAAGAATTGTGCGCCATACCTCAGGAAGGTCACGCTGATACCCCACCCAAGGCTGAAGGACAGATGGGTAAGTGGAATGGAAACCTTGCAACCACCGTAGCCGCTGAGCCGTACCCGTGCAATCGACGGCGCACTCACTTCATGAAGAGCGGAAAGACTGGGCGGTCGCTGTAGTTGGCGCTGCGCTTGTCCATGAGCTCGTTTGCCATGTCGTAGTTGTTGACGATGACGATCTTGCGGCCGAGGATTTCGAGGTAGAAGATGTCTCCTGCAGTGTCAGGGTCAGCGGCCGTTCCGTGGTGTCCGCCAGCCACAGCGACTAATACATACCGTATGTCTTCGACCATTCAAAGAACACCTCGGCCTGGTACGAGCGGGGGAAAATGCGGTAGTGCCCAATAATGGGATCCGATGGCGGGCTGGGGGGCAGATGCGCACTTCCGTGGCTCTCCTTGACGCGCAAGCCGACGAGGAGGAAGAGGACGACGCTGAGCGCGAGGAGGGGGGGAAAGCGTCCGAAATCGAAGAGGAAATCCATCCCGTTGGTGATGTCCCCCAGGTTGGACTGACGAGAGTGGTTCCTTGGGGACGCCTTTATACGCCAAGGGACCTTAGCACCATGAGTCCATACGCAAGAGAACCTTATTGCTGCCCGTGCTCATGCTCCGCCCGCCTGCCGTGGCCCAAACGCGGGATGTCCATCTATGTGTGATCTTCGGTGCGAATGCCTCAGGCGTTTCCGTCGCCACGCAGGTGGTAAAGAGGGCGTCACGCGTGGCGTGAAGCCCGGGGCCCCCAGGGGTGACGAGACACCCAGGCTTCTGAGGCGTCGAAGCATCAAACTCATGGCCACCCAGACCCGGTAACGAGGACTGGTAGCCAGCCGAGCGGGAGAGCAAGGTATGTGCCTATGCAAAAACTAATTTTTCGAATTCAAGGCGCGACTGAAACAGAACCGGGGGGCGCACCAGCGGAGTCTTCGACAAGACGGACCGCCCGTATCGGTTGTGGGTCCAAAACCGTTCAGATGGCCGGAGTCTGAACTTGGTAGGGCGTAGCTCCGCGTTATGGTGAGTCCTAGCAGGTAGTGGCGACCTATCTGCCACAAAACCCCCGAAGGCGACTTGCATCCGCGAGGAGACCTTCTCGATTAGTGTCTCAGCGTGATTAGGTCGCGATAGGATCCTGTGGCTCGGGTATGCTTTAGTCTGGGACTTGAAGCGTAGGTTGTAGATGACCTCACGTCAGCGTGGCTGCATCGTGTAGAATCTGAATGTCAATCGATGTGTGGCCGCGCCACGGATCTCTTACCAAGAGGGCATTCCGGTTTAACCGCGGACTAAGGGCCCACAGACGCGCTGCGATGTCGAGGGTGTGTAGGACTAGGAGCGGAGCATCGGGTGTACCTTGATGGGGCCACTAGCGAGCTCTAGCGAGGCCAAGCCACCCGAATGCGCCGAGGGAGGGCGCCGCGGCCCCGTGTTCGAGTTGGTTTTCCGCCAGCCGGTCCCTCGTGTTGACGGCAGAGGGTCAACATTTACGTGATCGTACGAGCAACAGGATACATGTGAATCCCACACGTCGGGCATCAAAGCCGCTTGCGCAGTTCCAGTTCTCGTCATCGTCGGCCCATTATGCCATACGCAAACGGTGCAGACAGTGCTTAAGTACATGGCTGAAAGAAGACTGAGAGAAAAAGCAGACTTACGTACGTCTTCACAATATAGCGATTACAATCTCCATGAGGTGTATTGCGAGATAGATTGAAGTCGGAAAGCGCTACGGGCGTGCGTTCCAGGTGTGGAGGCGTGCTGGTGGCCCGAGGAAGCTGCTGCATATCGCGCTGGTGGCTGGTGGCTGGTGCTGCGTCACCAATACACCGGGCGTTCCTCCGAGATTGTTCTAGTTTACTAGGAACGCGCGTTCTCAGCCTTCGCTCCGATCGCGCTCGCTGCGGAACCGGACAAGACGGCCACTGCGAGTGCGGGCGTCGCTCCTGTGGTCCGGGAGTGTGTTGCCGAATATTTCTGGCCATCGAGTTCGAAGGTGAGATGGACGATATCGATGACCGAATGTCGACGTCTCCATTTGGGAGGTGACATCTTCACCGCCGCCGCATGCCTCCGGCCATTCTGCCAAAATGTCACCTCGTTGGTATCGATATCGCTATCCACACAGCCACAATGTTCTTCGTGACAATGGACACCTGAACAACCAATGAATCTAGTTATTATGCAACTACCGATGTACAACTTCACGCACCTCAGTGGATGGTTCAGAACAAGTGTTGGGTGAAGGCAAGCTCACAAGTATCACTTATTTGAGCCACATTGGTATCCTGCCGATGGTTCATGTGCCGGGCAGGTATAATTAACGCGCTTTTCACACCAAACGTAGAGTCCTGATCCCCTTTATTCTCCCACTGACCGCAGTGGTAGCAGAGAGCGGTAAAAGTACACGAGTGACTCGCTATCCGTAAACACTACAAGCAACAAAGATGATGTCTAGCGAGATGAGCCAATCCAAGGGTGTGTGACAAAAAGGAGGGAAAAAATGCAACTAAGCTAGAGAAGCGGACCAAGAGGATTACCGAACTACTCCACTTGCGAGCAAAGGGGACACTGTCCGGGTGAAAAGGAACAGAGAAAATAAGTTCGGCGGTGTGGTGTGAGTGCAGGGGATCAACACTGTCGGTCCCCTTAGACGAAGCCCCTTCCGCCCCGCTTCGCGTCAATCTTCTTGAAGCGCTCCTCCTCTTGTCGCTAGATACCAGGCGAGCGTCGGTGAGTCAGAAATACATCAACCAACATTGAACCGCAACGTAGAACGGCACGCACCCGCTTGATGACACACATCGTCGCCAAGAATAGGGAAATGACGACGGCCATGAAACCATAGATCTAGAAACGATCAGCGGGTCAGTACCGCAGCGCAGTATAGAAGTTGCGACAGGCGTTCTGGTAGGCACTCACGGTCCTGTGAGGGACAAATAAGGTCAGCTCGGCAAGTTGGTTGCCAGGAAGAAGCCAGGAACTTACGTGAACACGTTGTTAAGCGTGTAGTCGGTGGACTTGGTGACAGGGCCAACGCAGCGATCGGTATCGGTGTTGTTGGGGTCAACGAGCGAGTTGGCGAAAGTGAGGTTGGCGCAGAAACCGCCAAACTCGACGGTGTCGTTGGGTGTGAACCAGCCACAACAAGAGAACTAAGAGAAATCGGGGTCGGGAACCCAGACCACGGCTCAACAACGCGGATAACGCACCTTGTTCTGGATCTCAAGACGGACTGCTGGCGACGCAGCCTGGAACACCTTGAGGTAATTGTTCCTCTGTTCGAGGGAGAAGTACCAGAGGACGGTGCCGACAATAAGAATGACAATGGCATCAATGACTAGAAGCCAGTTGAGGATGACAAGACCGCCGGTGACATGGTTCTTCTGGACGATTGCACCGATAGAAAACGCGAACGTGATGAGAAGGAATACGCCGGTGACCAAACCACCTGAGGAGAATAAGACAAAAGCAAGGGGATAATATGGGCGAACGTACTGAGCAACATGTCGTTGCTGAGGGTGAAGTTGATCATGAGGTTGGGCATGTGGAAAATCTGGGAGAAGACCACAAGGATGACACCTGCTGCGAGGAGACAGATGTCGGAGAAAGCCCAAAAGCTCATGAGGCGCTTGGAAGGCATCTTGTGCTAGTTTGATTGCAGCGTAGGTTCCTGGGGTAGCCAGAACCACATGAGATTGGCTGGGACGCGATCAGAGAGAGGACTGGGACGGACCAGAACGATAAATGCTACGACTGAAGCGAGCAAGAGACGAGTCAACTCGGTCTTGAAACGGTCTTTGGACTCTTCTCCCAGAGAGAGTGGACGCGACAGAGGTGGCTGCAGCACCAAAAAAGGAGAGGAAAGACGTTCAACGCCTGGAGGACTGGGTCAGCCAGAGAACGAAGGGGGAGGACGGAAGGGGAAAGGGGTGGGAGGAGCGCACCCGCAGGGAAGCGTATAAACCAAGGAGAGCCCAACTGACAGGGAAGGGGCAGCGGCGATGCTCCACTGTCTCTGTCTCCCGCGCATAAATGATGCACAACGCCCGGGGCCTGTCGCCATGGCACTCGCCCCGTCATCCAGGCCTTCCCTCCTCCGCAGCCCCGTCCGCCCATCGCGCCTCCTCCTCTCACAATCCACACCCTTCCTGACGCCCCTCTTCCCATTGTCACGCCTGTCTATCCAACAACGCCCCTCCGACACGCCTCTTCGTCCCCCGTTGCTCTCGCCGCAGCTCGGCCCCTCCTCGGCACGCCGCCGGCCCCTGCGTACGATCGTCGCTCTCGGTCCGGAGACAATCATTCGGCACGGAAGCCAATCTCCGCGCAGCGCAACGGACATTCGCACGGCGCTGCCGAGGCTCTGCTGCGTCCGTCAATTCTTACTTTTTAGCTTTCAGCCAAAGCACCATGCCTGCAGACCTCTCCTCGCTCTCCGGAGGCTCCCTCATCGTCGCATGGCAGCTCAAGGACAAGCACGTCCTCATCGTCGGCGGCGGTGACGTCGCCTCAGGCCGCATTGAGTCGGTCCTCGTCGCCGATGCCCGCATAACCCTCGTCGCCCCCCGCGCCGGCCTCCACGCTCTCACCAAGCACCTTGTTGACAACTCTGACCGGATCACATATCATGATCGTCCCTTCTCCGGCTCCCAGGACCTAGAGGGCGTTGACATGGTCCTCACGGCGATAGACGACGTCGAGGTCTCCCGTCAAATATGCGCACTTTGCAGGGAGCGCAAGATCCCGGTCAACGTCGCTGATATTCCCCCCTCCTGCGACTTCTATTTCGGGGCGCAAGTTCGCGACGGACCCCTCCAAATCATGATTTCCACCAACGGTCGCTCTCCGAAGCTGGCGAATATCATCCGCAAGCAGATCGAAAGTTGCATTCCTGACCACGCTGGGGAGGCTATTGAGAAGGTCGGGGAACTCAGGGAGAAGCTCAAGGAGCGTGCGCCTGGAGTTGGAGGGGACTTGGGCAAGAGGCGGATGCGGTGGATGGTGGATGTGTGCTCATCATGGAGCATGGAGGAGTTGGCGTTGTTGGACAACAAGATGATCGCGAAGTTGCTGGACGAGGGTTGGGAGAAGAACCAGGTTCCGCGCCTGCAAGACGTTGGCGGACTCATGCCGAAGACGACGGCGAGTGCTCATCCGGTGCGATCTTCGTCCTTCCTCTTGCCGACCGCGGTCGGTTTCATTGCGGGCGTTGGATGCACTGCTGCCATTCTGCTAGCACGACAACGCTGACGCATGGCATGACTCACGGAATCAAATCGGTGGCAACAAATTCGCTGTCTGGCGGGGCATTGGGAACATAGACGATCTGGATACAACTTGGATACAACCTATATAGACTCTCGCACATCCATTCCTATAAGTATGCTGCAGAATTACGTCATCTTCGTACGCTACGAAGCCTCAATGGCAACATTTCTAGACCCTTCGTGAACAGGATCGACCCGCGTGAATAATCTAACTCATCCTCGCTCATCTTGCACTAAACCGACGGTCGCTGACAGTTGAATGCATTCTCAACGCCTTCTCTCGGCCGGAGTCCGAAGTCACAAATGACTTGCAAGTGACGGAGGCGGGGCAAGGCTGTTCCCCCGCCCTTGCCCCGCCTGTTCCGAGAGTGACTCAGAGACGCCCAAAACAAACGCCCTGTATATAAGGGAGCAGCGTCTAGACGAGCAAGTCCTCCACCACGCTGTCCACGTCCCTCACGCCTCTCATCCATAGACCGCCTGTCAGACCCCTCTCATACCCACTATCGTATCATATCGCCTATAGAAGATGTCTAACATCGAATGGGACAGCAAGACCGTCATCGGCCAGAAGGCCAAGGCCGCAAAGGTCACCCGCAATACCTCTGATCTAAATGGTATGCCTTTCCTTCCTGTGCACTTTATTTCAGAGGTCAGGCTGTTGACCAAGTGCATTTGTCCCTTTTTTGCAGCCGTGCGTGTTTCTTCATCTTGGGTGTGCACTGCGCAGCCTTCGTGTGATTGATGGAGAACGCGAATTTGCGCTACAGGCTCGTAGGGCAGGTGCCGTCGTCGGGACAGACAAGAAGGTGACTGCCGGTTTGAACAAAGCCCATCAAGGTGCGCCTCCGCCCCCGATCCCCATCACCCAACTGCTCCTCCAGCAGGATTGCTCCGTTGCTCATACTTCGTTTGCTGTTTCCTGTGCACAGGAACGGACCACCAGAAGATTGCGAAGCTCGACCGCGACAACGAGGTCGCGCCCCCGTCGAAGGTCACCCCTGCCGTCGGCAAGGTATGTGGCGCTGCTTTCACTTTCTCATCCGTCATGTTTGAGCAGGTCGGCTGACAAATCACCCTCCGTGTTTAACACAGGCCATGCAGACAGCGCGGATGGAGAAGCAGCTCTCGCAGAAGGACGTGGCGCAGAAGATCAACGAGAAGCCCTCGGTCCTCCAGGACTACGAAGCTGGTCGCGCGATCCCTAACCCACAGATCCTGAGCAAGCTGGAGCGTGTGCTCGGTGTGAAGCTCCGTGGCAACGACATTGGGAAGCCGCTGGGGGGGCCGAAGAAGTCGTAGGCTCGCCCCTCCATGCTCACCTCCCCTACGACGCACTCTCGCCTCCCGCTTTGTCGTGCCTCTCTCGCCTGCTCTCTCTACCTTTCTCGTTCTGGAGCCTGAGGGTGGGAAAGAGGCACGTTGTACTGTCGATGTCCTGATGCAGGCGTCTTGTTTTTACTAGAGTTTTCGTCGCACCACTTAATCGTCCTTGCAATTGTATCCTTTGATTGTCCATTCATCATTCGTGGTGTGCTACCAATGAACATCATGTAACCGACTCGCATCGGTTGTGATGTTGTCTAAGTACCTCCTCAGGGCCAAAAATATCGCCACCAGCTCACCGGCCTTGTGATAATTAAGGTAGATGTGCGGTAGAGCGTGGATGCAATACGGCATATATGGTAACCTACAAGGTGTTCCTGTAGCTGGGGCTATAAGATTTATCGCCGAGAGCCTCATCATTTCCAACGCATGCTTGATCTCCGACACTGTAATTTGTCGGATCTGCAACGCGGAATGCAGAGACGGGCCACAGCACGATAGCATCATCGATAAAAAGAATGCACGTTAGAATACAACAAGGTAGGTAGACCACACGATACAGATATATCTCGTAGAAGTATGAGCGGCGCGCCAGAACATCAGTCGCAACAAGGCCCAGCCTACTTAGCCCGCTCATGAAATCACGCCGGCTGTTCTGCATCTCCGGATCCCTGTTTCCACAAAAAAAGAACAGGGAAATGGTCAGCACATCGCACTGCGGAAGGAAATTGACGCCTGAGAACACGACCGAGCACCGCATAGGCCTGCAAGAAGACAGCAAAAGGATAAACTGGAATAAAGGCACGCACATATGTGATGTAGTCTGGGCTTTCGCATGCTTTGTACTCCTTGAGTAGCTCCTCAGCTGTCGCCCTGTGGAAAAGGCAAGGAAGTCGGCCCACGCACGGAAAAAGAACGCTGCGGAAGAAAGGGGGAATGTGGACTTACCTCGCGTCATCGAACTCCTCTAGCCCGTCTTGGAATATTTTTTCCTTCTTATACTGCTCGACGAACGCGTTGCGGCGCCGCAACCGATCGAACTGGTCGATCATCCGCTTGAAGAGCTGTTGCATTATCGACCGCGATCGGGTTAGCAAGACGTCGGGGGTTCATAGACATCGAAAGCGCGCAGAAGGGGACGAACCGAAGCAACACTGGTGTGGTTGGCGAGCATAAGCCCACTAACGCGGTGGTTAGTCTGCACATATGGCGACCTGCGCGTGAGGGCAACTTGGATGGACGCGGGACCCCAAGGTATGAAATTCGCCAATTGCCGCTCTCGGATCCGTAGGAGGGATTGGTGGACCTGAAGGGGCACGCCGGCATCAATGGACCGTTTCAGATGGTCGGGCGTATCATTGTCTACGCACATCTGTTGGGTCAACATCGCCCTGGATGATATTCAGGATGGAGATGTAACAGGCAGTCTTGCTCGGCGTTGTCGAAACCATCATGTTTTTGGGCTGCAGCAGACGTCGCATGACGTCGAGAACTGTTGTGCGGCGAATTGGCTTCGCCTGCAGAAGCTCTGAGTATCGTGAGAGGAAAACGATGAAGTATGCGGTCGAACCTTGTCGATTTGGTCGCTCGTGAAAGGCGTATATGATGTCATGAGGAAGTGACATCTTGGTGTGGGGATGAGGGATGCGATGATTCCAACAAGGTCATTGTTCATATAGCCGGGATATCGTAGTGTTTGGGTACTGGCAGCCATCACAGTCGCAACCTAGAACACTGCCTCGTTACGCCCGCTACAACTCTGTGAAATCGAGGACAAATTCTCACTAGTTGATTTGTCTGGTCAAAGCTTGGCGTTTGAACGTGAAGTCGATCGGCGGATATACGAGTTAGCGCGCCGTTATCCAACACAACCACAGAGTCAGCATGGTTCGTGAGTCGCTTCAGGGTCAGAAGGGCATTGTATGGTTGCACGACAACGTCGCCTTCTTGTGCATTCGGGAAGACAGAATAGGTTTGGATGAGTTTCTTGGGGAATTTGTCGTTCAGTCGCTCTAGCAGGAAGGAGCCGACGCCGGATCCTGTGCCTCCCGCTATTGAGTGCATGAGCATGAACCCCTTGGCTTGGTTGTCAATGCTGCCATCATTCCAGGAGCGCGAGGAAAATAGACCGTACCTCTAATGAATCGCTTCCTTCGGCCTCTCTGTCCACCATCTCCATGACCTCCTCGTAGATCCGCTCGCCGGCGGAGTAGCCTTGAGCCCAGTTATTTCCGGCACCTCCACCATCTTTGGAGAGAAATATGTTCTCCGGATTGTAGAGGTTTGCAAACGGTGATGAAAGGATTCCATTGATGACCTTTTGGAAATAGAAAGACCTTGTTAACTGTCCGAGATAGAAGTACATGGGCTGATACACATACTCTGGGCTCAAGGTCGACTAGAATAGCTCGAGGAATGTAGTGCTCGTCGTCAGCCTGGTAGAAGAA
>VJXU01000943.1:0-57687 GCA_008694245.1 Ganoderma sp. BRIUMSc
CCGTCCTCCCCGCCTTCACGGCATCCCCCACAGGCTCTCCTGCTCTTACTGTTAAGTCATCTCGACTCGTCTCATCCTCTCTCTGGGTTCCCCACAGCCCCGTGAGTCTGACGGCGACGGCACAACCAGCGTGGCCATGTCATCGTCGAGCACAACGTCGGCCACGCCCTCCTCGACCACGACCTCGTCTGATGAACGCGGCAGCGGCGGCGGCGGCAATTTCTTCAGCTCTGGAGGCTCGACCCTCATCCTCGCCTTCCTTGCGATCGGCCTCTTCGTCGGGGGACTCCTCGTCATGTTTTCCATGCGGCGCTACGTCAACACGAACCGACGCCGCATGCGGGCGTGGCAGACGACCGGGGAGCGGACATGGGGCTGGGACGCGGCGGCGCTCGGGCTCCCCGCCACGATGCTCATGGACATGGATTCGCCGACGCGCAGGCGCAAGGACTTCGGGAAGAAGCCTGAGCTGTTAGAAGTGCGCGCCGCGGCGGCCACGAGGACGTGGGCGGGCGAGTGGGACAAGGCGACGGTGTGTATTTCTGCCTCAGCGTGATTTTGCGCTTCTGCTCAAACAGTGTGATCCTGCTCCTTCCTATACATCAGCCCATCGCCGCAAGGTCCATATATGCCCACAGGAACACATCGTCCCCGAGTAGCCGCAGCCCTACGCTTCCCTCGCCCACCTCGCCTCCCCCTCCCCCGAGCTCTGGCTACCAGCGCCCACTATCTGCGCCCATTCCAGATCGGCCTGCGCGACACCCGCGCACAGATCGCGAGCCTGCGCGGCTTATGGTTGCGCCACGCGTCGAGAAGGACTAGTGCGGGGTCCGAAAGGCCAGTCGACGATACGCCCCCACCCCCGGGCGCCGCTGTCAATGAACCTACCTCGTCGCGCGCGGAAGTCGCGATCGCGATCGCGTTGCCCACGCAATCCCCGTGCGCGCCGGGATGCGTGCCTCTTTTTGAGCTCGGGGTGGCCAACGTACGATGGGCTGGGGAATCATCGACTCTGGAGGATACCACGAGCTCGTCACCATCCCCGCCACCAACACGATATGCACAGACCTCTTGACGATCTTGACACGCACTTGTTCTGCTCCTGCTCTGTATCGCGCTCTTGCTATCCGCTCTCCATGTATGTTCTTGTATCTCATCCATCAACTTTCACTGTAATTTACGGTATGCATTTCCTCGGATTTCAATTTTACGCGAACGAGCTGCTAACTGGTTCTCTGGATTTTCCGCGATAGCAGTAATGAAGACTAGGACGACATGAATAGACGTTTCGGTGTTTCGGGGGTGTAGCTGGTGCATACCCGTTCAATTTGAACGTTGACGCAAAACTTGCAGGATCATCCTCCGGCAGCATAAAGATTTTCTCGATACTCGGCTGTTATCCATTTCCTTCATGGAGACCGACGCCCTCACGACTCCCATGCTACCTCGATGAGAGCACGCAGGAAGGACTTCGTGACCTCTGTTTACAGAAATTGACGATAACCGTCACGAGGATGTCCTCCGCAACTTCTGATCGCAAGTAGCAGGGCCTATCTGGACTATAAACACAGCTCGGTTTGCTGCTCGCCGAACCAGTCCCCAACCCCACGCGCTAGACAGCATCACCTTCGTCGAGATCCCCCACTACGAACGCTGAGCGCTGAACGTCGATCTCACCTAGATGTGACAGAACCTGCGCATTTGCATGGTTCGGCGCCTTTCCGGACGATGGCAGAGGTGGGGGCACGTCGCAGATTGACAGCTCAGCTGTAGTATGAAACCAGCGCGAGCACAGCAGGACAAACCAACGCCGGCTCGTACAGCCCTCAGCGTCCTCGTCTTCAGCCAGCTGCTTCGAACTGCACCTCGAACCATAGGAAGGCCTCCTCCTGGCAAACGTCATGCCCGAGGAGGCAACGACGCGCTTCGTTTCTGCTCAGAGTAAGCCCTCCCTGCTTCTCTTCCCCGGCGTCCCTGTGGTCGTCCCCGCGCGGATCTTGTCCTCTTCCTTCCTCTCTCTCCCAGACTCCGCCGTCGCTCTCGTCCCCGAAGACGACTTCCAAGAGCCTCGCTGCCGGTGACGCTGCCGAATGGCAAGCGACAGAGACGCTGTTCCTCAGCGATGGCTTGATCGACGCGGGTCAGGTCTTGAACGTTGAATGGCAGCACCACCAGCGAGAGTGCTAGCGACGCGAGCACGGCAACGGTTACGGCTGGTTACGGTCACGACATCGAATGCGCACGGCAGCTGCCTCGCGCTGGGGCCATCAACGAGGTCAATTCGCATTTCTCTAATGGCATGGAGTGCACACCATGACTCGTGCAAGCTTGCATAAAGTGACTGACAAACACGAGCACATTTGTGAGCGGTATAAATACTCCAGCACGATCCTAGGCTACTTCAGAGCATCTACGCATCGACGGCAGTACTTCCTTGGGACAATTGCACGACTCTGCTGGCGTCGTGGAAGGTATCCACACTCGCACCGAAGGGCTCGGATCCACTCAGGCTCCGTCGGACGTGCTTCGACTGTGACATCTTCAAGACGTGGATTGGCAGCGGCGGGGACTCTCCTTCAAGCCGGACGATGGCGTACGGGCGTGTATCTGCTGTCGTGGATAACGGGCCACCCGATTCTGTGCTCCCCGAAGAAGTGTGGCGCGGTCTAGGCGCAGTGCTACGCCCGATCTGGATGACGATGAGCGAAAAGACCAAGCCCTGGCGAAGAGACGTCTCAGCCTCAGAACGCAGCAAGATAAGCTGACGGCAGACGCACGATCAGGGGCGGAAACACGTTCAGACATGCGTACAGTCCGACGTCGGGGCTGATGAACATCGTGACGAGGAGCGAGATGGATGCCATCGAATATATGGCCGCGGACTGGATGATGGCCTCGAAGACCCGGCGGTACCGCACGAAGTTGAAGATCGCGCGGGAGTGCCACCTCCAGTGGTCTTGCGCTTCGGGGCTCTTGGAACGCAATACGCGCCACATGATGAGGGCTGCGCGCGGATCGCAAAGACTCTCGTGAGACCGGGTCTCTCCAGAAGAGAATAGGTGAACTCACTCGATGACAGTGTGTTGGTGAAGAATGAGAATGCGAAAAACGCGATGGCCACGAAGAATGATGCGTATTCGAAGACATGGTAGAGATATCCACTGACTAGAGCAAGCGAATCAGTATTCGATGATAATCCCAGAGGAAATTGGAATTTGTGGAGATGCTTCCGATGCCCATGGGGATAAACGGACCGTCCACGGGGAGTAAGAGCAGAGAGCTCATCCAATTTGCGGTAGCCTTCTCTGGCAGGAAGCATGCTGAGACTTAATGTATCACAGACTCACTGAGGTCGATTGAAAATAGGATCGCTGGGACTATGACGACACTTCGTCGATGGTCCCAGACTACGAACAATCGATACACCTTCATGAACGCATAAATATGGTGGGTCGGTAATCATGAAGATAGAGGACGCACCATAAACCCGTCCCCGATCAGGGTCTGAGTGACGTAGAGGTAAAATTGTGCTTCGCCGACCGGAGAGGAGAAAATATCGTTTCCAATCAATGCGTTGTAGGCATCGTCTCGGGTGTCGCCCTTGACAACAAAACCATACAGTGTCGTCTGAAGAGTAAGGCAAAGGTGCTGAAGTTCAGGAGGTCAGCTCAGCCATGCCAATTACTCCGAGGAACGTAATAGAGCGCACCGCTACTGCTAGTGCCAACATCAGAGTGTTGACCCCGAGAATTATCTTATTCCTCCTGGAAAGCATGGTACGGCGGTCTCGGTGGAGCAAGGACCACGCGCCCAAGGTATAAGTGACCATAAATATGCCACATACTAGGGACTCGAGGAAGAGCCCAACAATCCGCGAGTTCAGGAGATCCATTTCGACGCGTCTCTGGCAGTTGAACGTCAGACTTCTGGGACTCCAGCACAAATACTGTCTGCCTACCCCGTAATCATCAAGCTGAATGCCGACCGGGTCTGAATTATTAGACATGATGATTGGGTCGGAAGCCTAAAGCTTTCTCTTGTGGGTGAAAAGAGGCTTGAAGGGCGGGGCGATGGGGGGCATGCCTTCAGACCGTACTTTTCAGGCAGAACCAGGAACCAGAGGGACGGAGAGTTCGGTGGGGAGGCAGTGTGTGAGCCGCCGCAATACTAGGTTTATGTCTTCGGTTGACGTGAGCCAAACAGCGGTCTCGCAGTACAAGCCGACCACGAAAAAGAAGGTTACAGACTCACCCAGGCAGTGTCTTCGCATCTTGCGCCGGTGGAGAACCTTGGGGAAGTAGTATAGCACGAATGCGTCAGTTAGGACCCTATCATTCGGATGCTCAGTAGGGAAGTTGCGCAGCATGACCACTGTCGCATATAAATATGCACCTTTGCCTTTTATCGAACTCTACTAGTCGCAGCGCTCCAGACGGCAGTGTCCACTTGCAGCATTGCGCATTGCTATGACGCCATTGCTCTGTGGGACCGATTCATCTATCACTCAGCGTGATATGCAAAAGCGCGCAGAATGCCTTCAGCGGCCACATATTTGAGGAATAAAATTACCGACCATTCTTACCAGATAGCGGGGAGGAAAATCGCCTTAGGTAAGGAGGAGGTATCCACGAAGTTATCACGAGTTAGATTCTTTCAGACTTGCTACGGGATTGGGATTGCCACGTCGATGCTCGAGCCAGTATGCGCCACTGCGGGTGGGGGCATCGGCATCATTGGGATAAGAGGGGCCGCGTATAGATACAGGGTTGACGGAACGTATCATGACCGCTTCAGCAGGCTTTGCCGGAGAATTATGGAGGTTATATCGGGTTGGTTAATGTAAAGCAGGGCTAGGAGGAGCCATGGGGAAACGAGGGGAACATTCAAAACGATGAAAGTCCCGAACGACGAGGTGAAGGCGTCACGGCACAGCCCCGAAAGAGCGCCTCTTACTCTTCCAACTCCGAGGCTTGTCCGAGGCCGAATCTTCATCGTCTGCAACATCCACCATCTTCTGGAGGCGACGCTCACGACTCCTGTATGCGCGGTTACATTAATAATGATACGGCAATTAATATTCGAGGCATCATTCAACGCACCTGCCTCAAGAGCGCCGAGTCCTGCGACGCTTCTGACGACGCCTTGACGGCCCCTGTGTTTCTGTCGCTCCATCATCCACCTTGCGCTTGCGTTCAGGCTTCCGGACGAGGTCTGTCGGGGACGGTCTGCAATAGACGTTGAAGGTGAGTAAAAATTTCGACAACTTTTAATGAAGATAATAATCCGCTTACTTCAGGCTCCTACAGACGGTGATCTCGTAATGGAGTCCGAGTAGCGCAAGTGCAGCGTCGAACTTGCAACGGAAGTTGTATGTGTCTGAGCTCACACCATGTTGGATGAGTGCGTTTGAATTTGAAGTCGCCCGGTCTTCGCCTTCGCACTGGCTGTCGGATGTGGGCCCGTTCCCCTTACCCGCCTTGCCAGAAGCCACCTGAGGTACACTTTCGGTCACCCTAACCCTCGCTGAGCGGCGGGTCCGTCCTGCACCGCTCAGTCAGTGCTCGTGTTCGCCGCATGCTCATGTTCTTAGGTAGACATGACTTACCGGTACGCTCGAGTTTCTGGCTGCCTTCGTCTACTCTCACATGGTTTTGGACGTCCTGCAGAACCTCCACAGTCGGACTTGGACCGTCGGCCGCCGTTGACTCCTGACTTTTGAGACAGATGCAGGACTTCATATCCCACGCTCCGACCAGATATTCTAGAGAACAACGCACCTGGTAGATGGACCTTCTGGGAATAATTCCAGCAAAGAAGCTCTTATCCGTTCGTCCGGTCCAACCGCCCTGACACCCTTTTCCTTTAGGACATGATCACCAGTGTGGCAGTCAGTCAACCAGGACGTCCCCTGTGGCGTAACCACTCGAACATTCTCACCTTCGCCAGCTGCTGGAGGGCTGCGCGTTTCATCGTTTGAATGGCTTGCCTATCCACAGTATTCATTTCCATACTCGACGGTGGCTGGTATAGATGGAGCCCGAGGATAGAGCAAGAGACGATCTAGACACACAGTGAGAGGAGGTAGTCGAAGGTGGAGAACAGGTTAGCGCTCCACCGTCAACCAGACCTCCCCATTTATCTCAGCGGCCGCTAGACAAAGCAGATCGCATTGCCGCCCGTGGTTTGTCCACAATCCCAGGTCTCCGGGTTTCGGCCAAGGCCATGGCGACTGGCCGTGGCCCGCTTTGTGGGACGGGGCAACTGCCGAAGGACCCTGGGCACCGCTTGCTGCTGTCACACGAGTGCGTCCCAGAATTCATTGTCCACAGAGTCGACGCAGACCGGCGAGATCCCTATGCAGACAATGCACGGCGGGTCAGTCATCCCAATTAAAGGGCGAATACTGTCATACTGGCCATGGAACTGAATTATGGTTATTAGGAGCTAGCAGGCGAGGCAAGACAGTCTCGTTCTACCTAATGACATAGGTGGAATGAACAGATGTACGTACATACGAGACGTGCAAAGCAGGATGGGGATATGATATAATTGAGAGCTAATCATGAGGGAGCGCTGTATGTAGTAGATTGGAGAGCGGTGCGAGAGAAAAAGGGAAAGTAGACATGCAAGATAGAGGATACTCTACACGATAGCGTTCGGAATGATGGTACCTTACGACAACACGGTCAGAAAGCAGGGAGGCGAAGAGAGATCAGGCGGAATTGAAGTGTATACCAAAGCAGACGAGTGAAATGGGTGGCGTTCAGTAGCGGCTCCTTTTGCCCAGGATTTCTGGCTTGGCATCGTTCTCACGCCCACGCTTTGGTCGACTAGGGCAGGGGGAAGGTGTACGAGAGCGGTCATAGTCCTCGAGGCAGTCCGCTGTAATCGGCATGGCCAAAGGTACGATGCGATGCTCAGGCTCACCATCTCCCTCGTCAGCGCGGGCCACCAGCTTAGCAAAGGCGGCCGGAGCGGGTGCGTTGGGCACCGCGATGGCACCGTCTTCGACTTCCTCGTCGGACACCGGATCTGGGTCAGCGAAATCAGAGACTTTCGTGAACTGCGGGGTCTCGGGCGAGCACGGAGAGTAGCCCTTCTCGGGCCTCTTGTCTCTGCCCTTGTCTTCGTCGGGGAACTGCCACTGAGCGGAGATCTCCTCGATCAACGCGAGGACGTTCAGCTGGTTGTCCAGGTTGTTGGCCCTACTCTCGAGCTGTGCTAGTGCCTCGGGACTCGGCTGAACCGGCTGATCGCCGACCATCGAAGCAGCGCCCGTGCGCCGATTCTTCATCTTCGCAAGCACGTTGAACTTGCCGCCCTTCCGGGGTTTAGAAGGGGCGCTAATCGTGGACGGCTTTCGCAGGTTGTCGAGAGTATAGAGCGCGCTGAACCAGGAAAGCCATGTTTGTATGAGTTCGTTCAATGGGTGGACGAACTCTGAATCCGGAGGAGGGTTACTAGTCGTAGGGTGAGCCACCTGTGCTGACTCATCGTCGACCCACATGAACTGCAGAGCGTCAGGAACGCCAAATTCTCTGAGGTTGATGTTTCCCATTTCCATAGATCGGCGTTTCAACGCTGGGGCCGTGAGCTCGCCTTTTTGTGTCCGGCCGGAGGCTGCATCGAAGTAGTTGTTGAGGAATATCCCAACAGACTTGTCCGGCAGGTTGTGTGGGAGGAAGCGGACGGCGTAGTAGATGAGCACGTGGAAGAAGCATTCAAGCTCATCGGCGACAACGATCGGCTTGGAGGGGTCATCGAGGACGCGGACCGCTGAGAACTGCAGGGTGCCCTAGGGAAACAATGTCATCATCTCACGTAAACGCAGGAATGAAGGGACCTCTCACTGTACGACCAGCCTGTCTTGGCTTAGGATATACTTCGCTGTCCTTGGATAATTCCCAGTCGGTGAGCAGACCACGCCACTCATTCTCGCCCTTCTTCCTGTACAGGAGTATGTTTCCTCCACTGATATCCCGATGTATGATCTTGATTGCCATCGCTTGATGGTGGGCTAAGATGAGAACGACGTCAGATAAGAAGTAAAGCATTGGGAAACTAACACGTACCTTGGATGCAGTCGTACAATGCCACGACAAGTTCGCTGCTGGACATGAAGTCAGACAACGGCTTCCCGATCTCTTCGACGACGAGGCGATAGTGTCGATGCGTCTTGAGACGGCACTTGAATTTTTCGTTCACTGCCTTCCAAGCATTAGGGCTCGCGCTCGTGTCTTGGTCCTTGATATCGCCATGATGCGCAACAAGCGTCGGGACACGCTCGACGTTCGCGCCATTCAGCTTCTCCAGCGTGTCGCCTTCCTTCCGGATATCCATGGCTTGATCGGAGGCGTTATCTGCGATGACGCGCCAGCAGTCCTTGAGGTGAACAAACTTCGTATCGAGCTCGTGCTTGCCCTCACGCTCGAAGAGTTCGAGGGCGATGTAGCAACGAGTGCCCCGGCCTCGAACGCTGGGAGCCTGGAAGGATGGTTTACCAACGAGGAACCATCGGTCTTTCTTCGTCACCTCGTCGGGAACGTGGAGTTTCCACCACGGCCACTTCTCATTGAGGGCGTCCTTCCAGAGGTTGACGACGTGCTCCTCCACTCGACCCTCTTCCTCCACATCCACACCTGCGTCCCAACCCTCCAAAGCCTTCTGCACCTCCAACGCCTGCTCCACTTCTGCCAGCCTCTCCTTCATCATCCCCGCAAGCTCGTCTTCAAGGGGGTCGATGTACTCAGCCGTCGTGTCGAATCCGCGTGCTTCGGGGGAGAGCTTGACGTAACGCCAGAGAAACTCCACAAGGAAGTCTGTTTTGGTGATGTCGAATTTTTTGGTGACGAAGAGACCAGAGCGGTCGACACGGAGGAGGCGGCAGTTGACCCCAATGAAGATGAGCATGAAGACGAACGTGCAATGTTGGTGGTGGTATGTGAGTTCGATGTACGACAGGGCCTGGCCAGACGCGTCTTTGCGCTTCTCGTTGTGCGGCTGCCCAGTGTCAACATTGTCGTTGAAGGGATCGTCCTCGAGCTTGCACTCAGTGGGGAGCTCGAGACCGGCCCAGCAGACACGGCGGAAGTCCTTCTTCTTCTTGGCGTCCATCCCCGTCGTTAGGTCCTTCGTGGGCATGTGGTCGCGGGGATACATGCCGCAGTCGACAGCGAGCCTGGTGTCAGTGCTCTCGTCAGCCTTATACAGCGTTGCGGCAAACGCGCAGCCCGAGTCACGAATGATCTTGTTGAGACGTTTGGGCTAACAGAGGCTTGATAAGTAGAGATAGGCATAGGGAGTTAGAAGCGACTCACGTAGTCCTCGTACATCATCCTCTCTGTGGTTGGCTTCTCCATGTTTGCGAATGGATTGGAGGGCTTACTACGACGCGTGTTCTTTCTGCTAGGTTGTGCAGGCTCTGGGACAAATATATCGAGGAACTTGTCGGGTTCGACGACCAAGGAGACGTTCATCATGTCGCGGCGTAGTTCGCGGTGGTTTTCCTTCCGCGTGAGCTTGACGTTGGAGAGGGGAGCCTTAGCAACGAGATTAGCCTTTAGAGAAGAGTCAGACCCAGGGACACTAGAGCGTGTGCGACTCATATCCAGGATGAAAAGGATGTGGTAGTGGGGGAGGAGTGTTTGGAAGGGATGTGGTTGGAACCAGACGGTAGGAAACGAACACTTACCTGGAGACGCTCTTATAACTAGACAGGCCACATTGCCCAAGTGTCTTTCCAAAAAGGATTGAGCCAGGACAGGGAAAGAGAGGACAATGGACGGCCAAGTGGCAGTGAGGGTCGTTGAAAACCAACCAGATAATGACAAGCGCCAGCTAGCGGCGGCACCGTGGAGTTGCGTGACTAACTACGATGTCACGGCCGTACCCCGATAATATTCAGTTGAGCTTTCAACCACTTATCTGAATGGCATTCTTATTCTGAGCTACACGAAAAAATGAATCAATTTTCCACCAATGTCACATCCGCGGAGATGGGGAAAGAGAGGATGGTGGATAAGTGAGTACAAGTTTTGGAGACCGCTCAAATCAGTGGCAGTGCCATTCAGTGACTGAGTGAGTTTGAACGTCCGATCGCCGCGGTCACACACGAGCATGCTTCAGAGCTCATTGTCCTCGAGATCGTCGACGTTGGTTCTTGCAGCAGGGAAAGGGGTGGGGGGTTGAGCATGGTATTTTCGTAGCCTTACCGGACGTCCCGAAGTTGTACCAGTACAAGGGTGGCGCCGTTCCCTTTGAGTGTAGTTTGTAAAATCCCAGTCGAACCAATTGTAGAGTAGTGTGATGAACATGGATGCAACTGTCCTCAGACGGCTGTCATTTGGTCCTCCAGCTCTGAGCCTGTGGAATTACATAAATACTTATTTCTTTCTCATACAGCAGCGAGAGTAGGTAACGGGACGGACTCGGATGTGTACGATTTTTGCGAATTGTCAGCTCGTTCTTGCCATAAAGGTGGGACAGTGTCGATGTGTTATAGTCCGTATCGTGAGATGGAACTTGGTGTAGTATATGTGTGACATGCGAGAAATGCGGTGGACGTGGACGCTACATGGCCCAAAGACAACTATGACGGGGTACAGTAGATGAGAGCAGTGTGGGGAGCGACGGAAAATGTATGTGCATGATGAACGTCCAGGATACATTGAGTCATTACGACAGGACGTGGAAGGGACCGAAGAGAGGTAAGCAGAGCCCATGCCATATGGAATAAGCACGCAGACGGTCGAGGGACTCGATAGACGAGAACGTCCGGGACGCACTCAGTACCGAGTCCGCTTGCCAAAGGTGGTGCCCAGGCCACTGCGAACAATGTCGTCCTCACGAACACGCTTTGGTCGATTCGGGCAGGCGGGTGAAGGCGAGTGGTGAGGAGCGTCGTCGTGCTCGAGCTTGTCCTCTGCCGGCACCGCAGCCGCAGGAGGGGCGCGCCGTCCGTTCTGCTCCCGATCCGAGTCCAAGTCCGAGCTTGAGTTCATGGTCAGCAACGCAAAGTTGACAGCAGGTGCAGGTCCATCGAACGGTGGGGCCCGGGCGCCGGCCCCCTCAAGCTCGTCAAGCTGCTCCTTGGACTCTAGACGGACCTCTGACGAGTCAGAGACCACAAAAGACTGCGAAGGCTGGGGGGAGCACGACTTGGAGCCCTTCTCAGGCCGTTTGTCCTTGGTCTTGTCACTGGGGAATAACTCGTGACAGATGTCGCGGAAGAGCGCCACTACATGCGCGTGGCCGTCCAGGTGTGCCGCCAGGGCACGTAACTCCTTCTCTTTCTCAGGAGATGGGCGAGTTGGATCTGGGCTGGAATCTCGGGGAAGACGAGAGCGGGGTTCCCTCTCGGGTTCCGAGTCCGAGTCTTCCGCAACAGCAGGTTTGCCACGGCGGAGTCCGGGAGGAGGAGATGCGCCACCCCACAATGATGCATTGATAATGGCGGCCTGTCCGTCCAGAAAATTGATCGTGTACACGGCATGAAACCAGGAGAGGAGAGTTTCGACAAGGTCGTTCAGTGGGTGCGAGTCGTAATCCGCCGGCGGCGGGGTCAGCGAGGATGCGGGAGGATCGGCGCCTTGAGCCTCGCCTTGTGGTTCGTCGTCGACCCACATAAACCGGAGGTGGTCGAAGACGCCGTAAGACTCAAGCATTATACGTCCGAAGTCCATGGCTTGGCGTTTGTAAAATGGGGCATTGAGTTCGCCGGTTGAAGTCGTGCCAGAAGAGATATAGAAGTAGTTCTCGATGAACAAGCCCACAAGTTCGTCTGGGATGTTGTGGTGGAGGAACCGCACGGCGTAGTAAATGAGCACGTGAAAGAAGGATTCGATCTCATCTGTGGCCGTGATCATTTTTGAGGGGTGGTCAAGAACCTGCGCAGCGGAGAATTGCACGGTACCCTGGACAAGTCAGATCAATATGCGAGAATATGACGAGAAGAGAACTTGAAAACATCTTACTATACGGCCGACCTGTCGCGCGCCGGAATCGATACTTGTGTCCTTGGATAACTCCCAGTCAGTAAGCAAACCTCGCCACCGGCCCCTCTCATTCTTGTAAAGCAGGATGTTACCCCCACTTATGTCCCGATGGATGATGTTGATGGCCATGGCGTCACGGTGGGCTGTCATAGTAATAAAATCGAAGTCAGGATAGAAACGACATCTGCGTGAAGGGAACACGTACCCCTCAGGCAGTCGTATAACACTCGTAGCATTTGACCGCTGTTCTCGAACTCGGACAACGGCTTGCCGATCTCCTTCACGACGAGACGGTAGTGTCTATACGTCTTGAGATGGTGTTTGTGCTGATCATCCATGCTCTTCCCGGCTGCAGGAGTTTGTGTCGACTGCTCATTGATGTCGCCGTGCGCTACAAGCGTTGGAACATGCTTGACATGCGCACCGTTCAGCTTCTGCAAGGTGAGTCCTTCCTGCCGAATGTCCATTGCTGGACCGTCTGCCCCACGGTCGAGTACGCGCCAGCAGTCCTTGAGATGAACGAACTTCGTGTCAAGCACCTGCTCGCCATGGCCTTCGAAGAGCTCGACAGCGATGTAGCAACGAGTGCCGCGGCCCCGAACGCCCGGGGCCTGAAACGACGGCTTGCCAACGAGGAAGCAACGGTCCTTCTCCGTCGCTTCGTCGGGCACACGGAGCTTCCACCATGGCCACTTCTCGTCGAGGGCGTTCCTCCAGAGCTCGACGATGTGTTCCTCCACTCGGTCCCTCTCCCCGACCACCTCCAGAGCGTCCCCTTCCCCCGATTCCAATGCCTTCTGCTCCTCCAACGTCTTCTCCACGTCTGCTAGACGTTCCTTCATCATACAAGACAGTGTGCTTCGAGGGTAGATGCGCTGTGCAGTAGTGTCGTGGCCACGGGCCTCGGGGGAGAGCTTGACGTAGCGCCGGAGAAACTGGACGACGAAGCTTGTTGTGCATCAGTAAAACCGACAATCTCTGGAGATCTGGATGCATTGGACAGCCACCGTCCCAGACCATCCAGACCTCCGAACTCAGGACGTGGGGCTCACAGGCCAAGAGCGGAATAACTTGCAACACTTCATCTAAATACACTCAACATGGTACGTATGGACACTCTGAACCCGAATACTGGGGAAAAAAAAAAGAACAGGCCTCGCGGATGGGGACGGAGAGCGGAGAAAGGACTGCGGGCACATGGACAGATACTGCTTACTAGAGAGGTGCCGGTATCAATGTGTCATTTGAGGTGAGACCCGGTCCATTGGCAGCTCTGACAGAACGTTGTGAATAGCTCACGGAAGGTAGACTCAGCGGAAAAGCCCAGAGCGAGGAGGGAGAAAGCAGGAGCGCCGTCAACGCAGTAGAGCGCCCGATGTTCTGAACGTGGGTCAGCGTGGGTCTTGAAGTTCTGGGCGCCAATCGGACCTGAAAAGTCTGGGGCCCGTCTGAAAAGTCTGGGACGGGTCTGGTCCAGAGCTCCCAGAGCTGTGCAAGTTTTACTGATGTGGTGATGTTGAATCGCTTGGTGACGAAGAGACTAAGGCGATCCATACGGAGGATGCGGCAGTCTACGCCAATAAAGATGAGCATAAAGATGAATGTGCGGTGTTGGTGGTCGAAGGTGAGCTCGATGGTCGACAAGATCTGGCCAGATGCGTCTCTGCGCCTGTGTCTCGATGACCGCCCGGTGCCGACCCCGTCCTCAAACGGGTCAACTTCGAGGTTGCACTGCGCGAGAAGATCGATACTAGACCAGGAGATACGCCTGACGTCCTTCTTCTCCCCGGGGTACAACCCCTTCGCCTGGTACTTCTCCTGCATGTGCTTGGGAGGATACATGCCGACGACTGCGGGCTTGGGGTTGGTGGCATTATCGGCCTTGTACGGCGTCACGGCGAACACGTAACCCGAGCCATGAATTATCTTGTTGAGATGCTTAGTCTGAAAGAATACTGAGAATAAGGGAGAGGCGTAGAGACTTAGACGCAACTCACGTAGTCCTCGTACGTCACTTTCTCCGTGGTTGGTTTATCAATGCTCGTAAACGGATCGAGGGTTTTGGGATGTGCTTGTTTGCCTATTTGAGGGAATGGGGCATTCTCTGGAACAAAAAGTTCGAGGAACTTCGAGGGTTCGATGGCCGAGGAAACGTGGAGCATGATGATGTCGTTCCGACAGTGGAAGTCAGGTGTGGTTTGAGTGAACTTGGTGTTGGAAAGGGAAGCCTCCGCAACTAGATGGCCCTGTAGAGTCGCTACTAGAGTGGAATCAGAGCCAAGAATAAAATACTGACACCTCCCGGATGAAAGAAGTTGAATACCTAGTAGGAAGACGAACAGAGGGATGTGGTTGGAGCCAGACGACAGACACACTGGCAAAAAAGGACGCTTACCTCCGGGCCCTGCCTTGATAGTGGCCTAGATGTGCCACGTTTTCCAGAATATTCTTCTCAAGAAGAATCTCAATCAGGGAACAATAGACGGCGGGGTGGCGGTGGTAATTGTTGAAAGCCAACCAGAACAGCGGCATGCGGCCAGACCACTAGCGCGTGACTGCTACAGCGTCACGCCGCCCCAATTTCGGTTACCCCTCGACTTCACAAGCATGTGGCTGGACTTACAGAGTATTTACGCTAGCCCAACTGAATGCGCGAATATACCATCCTGAATCGAGGCTTCCTGCGTGCTGGGATGCTCAGACGAGATTCATGAGCTCTAGCCCCGGAATGTCGACACCTTTCTCGCTATACTAAGGCCCAGGAGGAGTTGGGAAACTTGAAGGGATTCAGCACGTTCAAAGGGCCAGAATTACGCAAAGGGAGAGTAACGTATGCAAGACAAGTCCCATCGCCGTCCTCTGGGTGAGGACAAGCCCGCAGGGAGCCAGACCCAGCGCGAGCAACATCACCGCCAGCGCGGCCCGAAAAACGCCCCCGGCCCGAGAGCCTCGAGCCACAGTACGACTGCCAGTGCAACTTGAGCTCCATTTGAAGTACTCGGATTCTAAGCTACCAGTCTACAGCCTGCGCAATGCAGCGTCCGAGGACTAGGAGTCCGACCCGTTTTATTCTGAGGCTTTAGTCCGCGCCGACGCGTAGCTTGCCTGAGGTGTCAGGTTCGCGTTTTCTCTCCGGCGTCCGAGTCCACCTTCAACCTACAGTGATACTAACTCTGGCGCCGTGACGTCTCGCCGACCGACCTGTTGTGTGTTCAGTATGTTCCGGTCAATATTATGGGACTGTGTACGATACATATGCATGAATGAAATGCGAACAGCAGTGCGACGTGCGGAGACGGATACAGGTGAAGGCTAATTATGACCAATAGCGAAAAAGATCAGACCATCGTGGAGAGCAATTGCAAGTGGGTGTACGTGGAAAGAGAATCTGAGCCAAACGTCCAAGATAACTGATCGTTCCGAAGACACAGTCAGAGAATATGTCAGGTGAACAGAGTCACGGTCAAAGACAGTGAACGAAGCCGAAGATGGGGACTCGGATCCGAGCGCAGTTGTGCAGCCCTCAGCAGCGGCTGCGTTTCTCGGACGTACCCAAGACGCTAGGCGCGACGTCGTCCTCACGACCACGCTTAGGTCGACTGGGGCAGGGGGAAGGCGTACGCGGGCCGTCATAGCCGTCGTGCTCAACATCCTCCGCCGCCCCGGGCACTCCGGCAGGGGCCTGTGGTTGTTCTTGTTCCCTGTCGGCGGCTGCGACGAGGAGTTCCGCAAACGCGTTCGGGGCAGGTCCGTCGGGCAGGAGTGCGTCCGCATCTTCAAGTTGGTTCGCGGACATTGGGCTGGAGCCTGAGAAGCTCGACAGCTCAGAACACTGCGGGGTCTCGGGAGAGCGGGGCGCGTAACCTTTCTCGGGCCGCTTGTCGTTGCCCTTGTCGCGCGGGAACGTCTTCTTGATGGTCTTGCGGAACAGCTTCAAGGCCGCGGAGTGGGTTCTCAGTTTGGCCGCCTTTCTTTTCCAGTCCTTAGCGGAAAATCCCTCTGGCTCGTCGGAGTCAGAGTTGTCAGAGTCATCAGAGTCGTCAGAGTCGGAGTCAGCGTCGTCCGAATCGACCAGCGGGACCCTGCCACCGACGCGAGCCTGAGAAGGATCGGACACAACAACTGCGTCGAGACTCTCGTAGAGCATGTAAAGTCCTTGGAACCAAGAAAGGAGTTTGCGGGTCAACTTGTTCAGCGGGTGATAGTAGTCGGCAGAAGGGCCGCCATTGGGAGCTGCCTGTGGCTGTGAGATCTCGTTGACGTTAACCCACTTGAACTGCAGAGCACCCGAACTACCACACGGTTCTAGCGATATTTTGCCCGTTTTCATGGCTAAGCGTTTCAATTCCGGAGCCACGAGCTTTCCCGTCTCGATCAAGCCGGAGGCTGGATCGAAGTACCTGTTGAGGAAGGGCCCGATGTACTTGTCTTCCAGGTTATGCTGGAGGAACCGGACCGAGTAGTAGATGAGGACGTGGAAGAAACTCTCGATCTCATCCGAGACTGTGATCGTCTTCTCGGGCTTGTCGAGAACGCGCACCGCGGAAAATTGCAGGGTACCCTTGAGAAGCTACGTCAGCATCGATACATGTGACTGAAATTAGAATAAAGACTTACCGTGCGTCCAAGCTGGCGCGGGTTAGGATGGGCGTTGCTGTCCTTAGACAACTCCCAGTCGGTGAGAAGGCCACGCCAACCTTTTTTGCCCTTCGACTTGTACAGAAGAATGTTACCCCCGCTGATATCTCGATGTATGATGCCTGCATCCATCGCGTCGCGATGGGCTGAGAAGGCATTAGCACCATGAACGAGACTTCTGCGGCGAAGCGTAAAAGAGAAAACTTACCTCGAAGGCAATCGTACAATGCGAGTACAAGCTCGCCGCTGTCCTCGAAGTCGGACAACGGCTTTCCGATCTCCTTGACGACAAGGCGATAGTGACGGTGAGTCTTCATACGACATTTGAATTGGCCATTAACCTCCCTCCAGGCTTCATGCGCTGTCGTGACTTGATCCTCGATGTCCCCATGAGCCACAAGCGTCGGAACATGCTGCACCTTCGCCTTGTTCAGCGTTGTCAGGGTCGCACCTTCCTTCTGGATGTCCATAGCCTCGTCGGATGCACCGTCCACGACTACGCGCCAGCAGTCTTTGAGGTAGACGAACTTTGTGTCAAGGACGTGCTTCTTACCGCGCTGGAAGAGCTCGATGGCGATGTAGCAACGAGTGCCGCGACCCCTAATGCCTGGAGCCTGGAACGACGGCTTTCCCGTAAGGAACAAACGATCCTTACCCGTGACTTCGTCCGGGATGCAGAGCTTCCACCACGGCCACGCCTCGTCGAGCGCATCCTGCCAGAGCTTGATGACGTGCGGCTCCTCCCGATCGCCGTCGTCCTCGGCCCCACTCTCGTCCTCATCCCGGACCTTCAACAGCTGCGCCAGACGTTCTTTCATCAACTTCGCAAGGGAATCACGGGCCGGGTTGATGTACTTGGCGGTTGTGTCGTAACCGCGAGCCTCGGGGGAGAGCTGGGTGTAGCGCCATAGGAACTCGACGAGGAAGTCTGTCTGAGTGATGTTGAACCGCTTGGAGACGAAGAGACCGGAGTGGTCGACGCGGAGAAGGCGGCAATACACGCCAATGAATATGAGCATGAAGACGAACGTGCGATTTTGATGGTGATACGTGAGTTCGATGTACGACAGGGCTTGTCCTGAAGCGTCCCTGCGTTTGTCGCTGTGCGGCCGACCGCTATCGACATTGTCGTCGAACGGGTCGTCCTCGAGCTTGCACTCAGCGGGGAGGTCGATGCCTGACCAGCAGACACGGCGGAAGTCCTTCCTCTTTGCAGGATCCATCCCCTTCGTCTGATCCTTCTTCGGCACACGCTTGCGCGGGTACATGCCGCAGTCGACTGCGAGCTTGGGATCCGTGGTGTTGTCGGCCTTGTAAGGCGTTGCGACGAATGCGAAAGGGGTGCCCCCGACGATCTTGTTGAGAGCCTTCGGCTGTTGCAGTGAGAGACGTTAGAAGTGGGAGAACGTCAGACATTGTGAGCGACTCACATATTCCTCGTACATCTTCCTCTCTGTGGTTGGCTTCTCCATGTTCGTAAATGGATTGGTAGGCTTGGGACGAGCCTGCTTGCCTGCGGGGAGAGTGGGCTCTGGAACAAAAAGCTCGAGGAATTTCTCGGGTTCGACGACCAAGGAGACATTGAGCATGTCGTGTCGTAGTTCGCGGTGGTTTTGTTGGCGAGTGAGCTTGGCGTTGGAGTATGTCGCCTTAGCAACAAGATGAGACTTCAGAGGAGAGTCAGAACCAGGCGCATTAGAGAGTGTGCGACTCATTTCGAGAAATGAAAGGCAAAGAAGGGAGAAACAGATGGGATGTGGTGGTTGAGAGTCGATGACAAGAAACGAACACATACCGGTAGAAGCTTTTATAGAAGCCAGATACACCACGTTGCGAGGAGTCCTTCCAAGTTTGGATCCGGCCAGGTGAGGGAATGGGAGAACAATGAAAGACTAGATGGCGGTGATGGCAGTTGAAAACCAACCGGGAAATGTTAAGCGCCAGCCAGCGGCGACACGCTTGGGCCGCGTGACATCCATGTCACACCCACGACGCCCTTTAATTTCCACCATATGCTTCAATCACACCTTTTCAGGGAATCGACAATAAAGGAGGCATACCTTCAAATTTCCACGAACTTCGAACCCGATGAGAATGCAAGGCAAAAATGGCCAGTTCAGAGACCGTAACATACCATTCAGTGGCGGTGCGGTGAAGGGACTGTGTGACCCGGTTGAACTCCGACCGCCTACTGCCTGGCCTCCTCACACAGCATCTTTGTTATTGGACAAAGACACATTCGTGTTTCAGGACATCTAGTCATTGTGTCTGCAGTGGCCTCAGGTTGACCTGGGTGGCGCCACCATCTGAACGCTCCTTCGATTCCGAGTCTGTCGTGGGCCGAGTCATAATCGGGATCCGTCAGTACAAGGGAACAATAATATGGACTCGCTGCGAAACAAAACTCGCAGCATGTGCCCTTTTCTCGGAGTTCGCCACCCCCGGGAGTAATCTACTAGCTTCCAAGGGTCTCAATATATCTGAGTCGTTTTCGTTCTATGATGTCCACAGACGTTTGTCTGCCTGTTAATAAAGACATGAATGCAGGCCATATGCTCTCTGAACCGAGACATAACGGCGATGTATATATCTGGCTTGTTTTTTCCGAGTCTCTCAGCCCTTCCAAGCCTTCAACCCCTTTGGCCCGCGCCGGTAAGTAGTGTCTAAAGCCTTATTAATGTCCTCTTGTAAGACTGTATTCGTGCGGCCATAGTGTCTGTAAATACATAGAAACGACTACAGGGATGAGGAATCAGAGTTACGAAGGCAGTATTCGCAAGTCGGTTGCTTGTCGTCCCCTTTGTCAAACAATGGGAATGGCCGCCATCCCACCTCTTCGATGAGCTGTAGCAGACGTGAGTGGTCGTCTAGGTACGCGGCACTTTGTCGAAGCCTTTTCAGACGTTCAGGAGATGGCTTGTGGGGATCGTCGCCCCGGTTTAAGTGCTTTTGAGTCTCGGGGGGATTCTGGCGACGCAATGCATGGGCACGGCCGAGACAAATCAGTTTGCCGGGTCCCGGGGGCGAGTTGAGGCCGAAGCTAAGGCAAGGGCCTTCGCATTGACTTGTTCCAGAGTATACAGTGTGTTGAACCAGGAAAGAATATTATCGATCAAAATATTCAGGGGGTGATCGTAGTCCGGTGGCGGCGGAGTGGCCGTACTGTCGTCATGGGACTCCGGCCCTCGTCTGCCGGTGGTGGCCATATGAACTCCAGATCATGATGGCCCCTCCTGCCAAAGCCGATCAAAGAAATGCGCCCCATCCACAGTGAGGAACGCTTCAGCGCTGGAGCCGTGGGTTCTTCTGTTTGTGTGCAACCAGAGGACATGTCGAAGTAGCAGTGTAAGAAAGACCCAACGAACTCGTCCGGTATGTTGTGCTTGAGGAAGCGGACGGCGCAGTAGACTAGGCCGTGGAAAAAGGACTCGAGCCCGCTAGCTATGCTGGTCGTCTCCGCACCATCGAGAATTGTGCGGAGGAGAACCGGCATGAGGTGTGGTATCAGCAACGTTTCAACGCTAAGACAGGTGGAGACGTCCTCACGATTCTCCCAGAACGCGCGTTTGGGGGGGTAGCCACTCTACAGTCTTTCGTCAGTTCCCAGTCGACGAGGACACCATGCCATCGATCGGTATGATTGCACAGAAGGATGTTCTCGGACTGATATGCCTGTGAAAGATGCCAACCTTCACGGCGTCGCAATGTGCTGCTGCCGTGGTGCGAAAACAGAATGAGAGACAGAAAATACAAGTAACAAATATGAAGCCGCACCTTTCACACAATCGTATAATGCTCCCACAAGTATACTGCTGTTCCTGAAATCAAACAGAGGCTTGCCGACTTCCTGCATGACAAGGCGATAGTGTTGATACGTCTTCGGCGGTGGCTTGAATCCCCGGAGCGCTTCCGCACAGGTAGCAGGGGCGCGCGTCCCTGGCACACCAGGGTTGGAACGTGCGTGAACTTAGCGAGGTTGAGGTCGTGCAGCGTCACAACCCTCCTTGCGGATGTGCGCGGCCTCGTCCATCAGGTCTGTGACCACTGCGCGCCAAGTATCGTTGAGATAGACGAACCTCCCATTCAACTTGCCATCGACGAGCTCCACAGCGACATAACCGCGAGTTCCCCGCCCGAGGACCTCACAGGTCTGGAACGAGGGCTTTCCGACAACGAACCCGGGATCCTTCCGTGTCAGCTCGTCTGGGACGCGTAGCTTCCACCACGGCCACCTCTCGTCGAGGGAAGCGTTCCACAAGCTGATAACATGGCCAGGCTCCTCTTTGCACATCTTCGCATGTTGCAGGCGTCTCCTCATTTGGTCGGCGAGACAACCAGACTTCTGCATGGTGGGGTCGACGTACTAAGCACTGGTGTCGTGACCACGGTCGGCGGGCGAGAGCTGCGTATAGCGCGCGAGGAAGTCGATGAGGATGTCGCTGCCCGCGATCTCGAACCGTCTCGTCACGAAGACGGAAGCACGGTCGACACGCACCAGCCGAGCACACGAGCCAACGAAGATGACCATAAACAGGAAGGTACGGTGTTAATGACGGAAGATGTGCTCGACTTGCGCGAAAACTTGGTCATATGCTTCCCGGCTTTCGCGCTCGCGAGGAGCCCCGGTGGGAAGTTTGTCGTCGAAAGGGTCGTTGTTGATGAGGTGGCACATGAGGGGCAAGCCTATTCGAGGCCAAGGAGGTGCAGGCGCGGAATTGGCATCAGCATTGTCCGGGGCAAAAGGGAGAAACATGAACTCTGTGTCGGGGAAGACGGTTTTCTGACGGGTTGCCTAGACATGAAATGAATGAATACTAGTCAACTAGATCAATAATTGTATGACCCACATATTCTTTGCACATCTCGGCTTCTGTGGTTGGTGGCTGTCGCATAGTACCAGTGCCGCCGTGAAATGGATTGTCGCGCTGCTGGACATCCAGAGAGGCTCGAGAAACGAAATGCTGGACGAAGTGTTCTGGACCAACGGCAAGGAACATTTTGCGGACGGCGAACGGGGAGAAAGGGGGAGGAAATCGTTTCGGTGGTCGTGGTTCAGGGAAGGGAGCGAGTGGCACGACGTGGGCGCCAACTCTCCGCGTTCAACCGTGACCCCAATAATGCGCACGCGTAAGTAGTACTGAGTCCCCAGGTTCCTACACTCTCAGTGGTCTCCAACTGTACCTCTGCCTCAATGCCTGTTCGAATGAAGAGGCGTCGTAACATTGTCGTCGGCTCCCAGCGGCCTAATATTAACGCACTCCACATCTGATAACAAAACATATCCTCGCATGCTGGAGAATAACAGCGAAGTGCAGCGTAAGACGACGCACAACTTTACGTCCGGTACTATTCTTCGTCACGCCCCCACCCGCTCCGTAACCTTCAGCATCAACGGGCCCCTCGTCGACACCAAATGGTCGTGCACCGTCCCCAACCAGCCCTCGCGATCGAACCCCTCCGCGAACGCAAAGTCGAACTTCTGCACGAGCACGCTCACGACCATGCGCATCTCCATGCGCGCGAGCTGCCGCCCCACGCAATTCGCGGGCCCGTACGAGAACGGGATGAACGCGGTCCGGTCGAGCACGTTTCCCGCAGGCGCGCCGTCCTCCGCGGAGAGCCAGCGAGCGGGGAGGAACACGTCGGGCGAGGGAGAGAAGAAGCGCGGGTCGCGGTGGAGGATGTACGGGGGGACGTAGACTTGTGTCCCTGGGGGCACGTACCTGGTCGCGAGCGCCGGCGTTAGCGGGAAGCAGGAGAGCGTACGGGGCGAACACGCACCGCTCGGCAACGGTAGCGCCTTGCGAGTTGTATGGCACTTGGCGCGGTCCGTTCGTCGGGAGTGGCGGCGCGAGCCTAAGCGTCTCGTTCCTATACATATCTCGTCAGTGCTGCATCACGTCTCCATTCGAAGAGTGCTCACAAGCACGCGTTCGTCCACACCAGCTGGTCGTGCTTGCTGGTGTCCATCGCGTCTGCGCCGGGAGGATACACCCTATCAATCTCGTCTCTCAGCCGCTCGTAGTACGCCGGGTTGCAGAGCATGTAGTAAAGGAACGAGGATAGAGCAGACGAGGTGGTGTCCGCGCCCGCGATCATCGCGAGCGCGCCGTCGGCGATGACGTCGCGCACGGATGGACGCGTCTTCTCAAGCTCCGCTTCGTCCGACTAAGAATCGCGTGGTGGAGAACACCATAAGCAATGTAGGGGTCAAACGGCGGAGACGCGAAGACGTACGAGATGATACCACAGATCTTTGACCTTCGCGCCTGCCTGGTGGCGCGCAGCCGCGTTAGCCTGGCCGATCCTCCTGAACGCGACGAGATCGTGCGAAATGAAGGGGAGCTTTATCAGTGCGTCGTGGGCCCACGGAATATGCCCGATAACCGCCGTTGCACTGTGCGAAAGAAGACCATCAGCCCATGGAACTATCCGAGAAATATGCCACAAAACGCACAGAACGAATCGGTTCAGGGTATTCCACACCCCCTTCTCATCTCGGCCTTCTTCCAACAGATTGTAGCCGCCTCCGAACCTATCGGAGTAAGGGAATGGGAAGGAAGGGGTGAGCTACATTCCTTGAACCGAATGAATAGAAGTCAACAACGTACGCCATGTCGCCCATGAAGTCGAACGTGAAGAAGTTGATCCACTGTACGATGTCCACGACCTTTTGTCCCCGTCGCGATTCTTGCCTCAGCCTGTCGACGAGCTGCCCTGCTCGCTTGACGACCACGCCTTCGTACTCTATCAGGCTTTCGTTACTCATGCCGCGATTCCATAGCCGCCGCCGGTTGTCGTGGTCTTCACCGGACATAGCAAGCAGAGTCTGGGGAATGGAAGGATCTCTCCGGGAGCTATAGTCTATATTCAACATATACAGAGGTAATCAGCAATGCTTATTGGACAACCGCAACCCACACAATTGAAACCGTGACAAACTCGAGCACTCACATTCACCCTTCGGTATGCCTCCAGCCCCAAACACGTCGACCACAGCTTTAACATCCACAACAGACAACTCGTTCGGACCTACGCCGAGAATGTTAGCGCGGAGGAGCTGAAACAAGCGGGCATATGGCATTCTACCTGTGCGCACGAACGGCCCATATTTACGGTGCAAGCGCATCCAGACATGATGCTGGTCTCCCTTCCATGTGTTCCACGCTCCCCATAACTTCGTGACCTTCGCAACTGTCGGACCAGGGTATCCAGCGAGAGGGTGGAAGGGAGAGAGCCTGTAGATAGCGACGGATGCAAAGAGCACGATGACGTAGGTGCCGACGGCCAGAGCGACCTCGCTTGCAGCCCAAGGTGCGGAAAACACCGAGACTGCAGTCCATCCTATTACACTGCCAGTAAGAAGCAGAGGTACTAGAGGGGCCGTCGGACGAGCGTGGTGGAAGATTGCGTGCGTCAGCTGTCACGAAATCAGCCCAATGGTGATCAACAGAAGTTCGACGGTGCGAAGAGTACTCACCACGCCGAGAGCAACAGCCTTGACAATCATATGAAACAGCGGCCAGAGTCCAGATGCGAGGAGAAGAGCAGTTCTCTAGGGGGTACGACAATAGGCTGATGTCGCTGCGACCGTGACGTTTATACCCACCGAGACCGAGGAACGCCAGCTTTTCCTGAACCCTGCCATTCTCGGACAACCCATGACTGTACCCGATGCTTCCGCCGACCGGATTCCGTCAGAACTGTCTCGGTTCACTGGAGAAAAGGCGGAGAATGCGGTGGGGACATCTCAGTTAGGCATCTGGGAAGGCCACGGTCAGGGGTACTCCCGTGGAGAAGTGAGTCGGGCCGACGCCATCACCAGGATATGCCGATTGCGCTATAGGAGTGGCAACTCCTGTAGGTCAGAGAAACACTTGCTTGAAAGAGGTTGAAAGGAAGACTTGTATTACTAGGGTCGCTGTTCTAGCGGCTGGAGCGACTTTAAGCTTCAACGGTCCCTGGCCCATTTCGAGTCTGTCAACTACTTACTTCATGTCGTCCTTGCAAGGCGTGGACAGGCCTCGTCCTCCAGCATCGCCCTTTAGCCTGTACCTCAGCAAGATATGCGATTCGCATATTGAATCAAAACAAGGCTTGTAGAGTTCGACGGTATGGCGGTCCATGGCGGCACTGCAAGCGTGGCAGTCCACTGTCCAGGCAGCTGGAGAGCAAAGAGTGCAAGGTGTTGGCGCCCAAAGGCTGATCGGGAGAATTCGGAAGCTCTTTCCCGGGCGACCCGCGGCCTGTGCATGCTCCTCAGGTCTACCGACCGACCTATTCCTTATATAAAACCCACTACAGCATGCCTGCCAGTGTGGCAGCTCTTGAGGTCTACTAATTTTGTGGCGCCGGCCAACGCTAATGTACATATTACTCACAACTTACAGACGTTCCGTCCTACTGTACTACTGTAACTGTACATCTACGAAAGGATCCGCCGCCCTCGTTCCACAGCTCCACTGGCAATACGCACACACGCAAATCTCGCTCGCCCTCCTCCCGAGTCCTCGTCTCTGCGCCGAGTATCTTATCCCTACGTCTACACGGCGCACAACGCACTGTCCGCGTCGCCCTTCACCGAGTCTCCCAGTGGCGAGTCGCAAAGCTCCGAATCATGGATGACCTCGCGCGTAATCTTCACCTCCAGCGCCGTGCACCCGCCCTCCGTCGACCTCGCGCCCCCCAAGTATCGCGGGTCGTCGGCGTCGTCGTGCAGCACGTCGGACAACGAGTCCTGGCAGGGTCGAGCCTGGAATCGGCGCTCAGTTATCGCAGCATTGTCCAACGGAGGGGGGGGGGAGAAGGAGGAACGGCAAAGCGCGACCCACCTGGAGGGTGTGTTGCGTGGACTTCGAGAGCTCTATAGAGTCCCCCGGCCGGATGCTGACGCCGAACGGCGACGTGTCCGTCACGCCGGCAGGGTGGCGCGCGGAGATGGACTTGCGCGAATTGAGTCTGTACGTGTCGAGCGAGCGTCATATGAGCGCAAGCGGCAACGGCGACAGAGTGAACGGAGAACGGCGCTGTACGTACGCGGCAAGAAGGGAGTTAGAGTACACTGGGCGGGCGCGGCGTGGTGTCAGGAGGGCGTGAGATGGAAAGTGGTACGAGTTCCGGGGGAGAGAAGCACGCACGTTTCAGCCCAACCAGGACCGTCGCCCAGTATAGCAGCGTTTGTGGCAGCGCGATGGACTGCGGGGGGGACAAGGCACAAGGCCGTTATCACACTAGAGCGGAGACAGCTAAGAAAGCGTGCATGCTCACCATTATGAAGCAGACGACGTTGTACACGCTGCGGCCGGGTGCGCTCAGCGTCGGAATGCCGGTCCATGCAGCGGAGTGACTGTTCGACGCACCCTGTAACCAGACCTGATGGACAGCTCAGACTAAACGTAAATGACGAATGAAGAAGTGGGCGAACCTGTGCTGACAGCGTATAGGATCAGGTCGTTGATCATGTCGTTCGTCCTGCACGATTAGACTAATCAGCACGATGCACGTCCAAGCATGGACAAGCAAGATAGATATTCATACCGCTGCATGCTACGCTTCTGGTTTTGCCGGAGCGTATATATCAGAACCCAGGTGACAAGGAGGTCCGCCACTGCGGACGCTGCGTTGTGCACCGAAACGAGCCACTAGATATCCCGTTCGGGTCCGCAAACGTCAGGGGCGCGGAGGAGACGAAGCGCGACTCGGACTTGAAACCCACCACCCATTGCGTCATAGCAGCCCATGTCTTCAGCCTCAGCCTGGAGGTGCGAGTGTTACGGGCGATCTGCAGAAAAGCAAGGACGCACCCACCCGAAGACAGTATACGCTACGCTACGATGAGCGCCCCTTCCCCACATGAAGAAGAATGTGGGAGGAACTTACCGAAGCACACGCCGAGTTCCAGCATCATGAACAAGAACTGTTATGCTTCAGTAAAGTCCTGTCCCCCGCCGACTCAGGCATGCCACTCACTGCGACGACGACGATCAGCCTGTATCGACGTCCAACTAGCAAGCTCTTCAGGAGGAGTGGCGTCGCAATGACTCAACTGGGTACTCACTGAGCCAAACGCGATGCAAGAAGAAGCTGAGTGGGATATCAGGACAAGAAGCAACGAGGCAGTGAGGCGTAGTACGCACCACTGGCTGAGCACGACCATGATAGACTGCAGCGAAGGATTCAGCACGGCCTCTTATATGCCGAAGAAGGACTCACTCACACCAACAATCGCTAAGACCTGATCATGCATGAGATCAGGAGTAACGTCGGAGAGACGGGAGTACATACTAATGGGGACCTGCCCGAGTCAAGTCGATGTCATTGCTAGTGGTGCTGCGAGAGGCCGTGAACAAGAACGTACCATGTAATCACGGCAAGGCTGGCCAAATCGCCATATTTCGTGACAGCGTAGTAGTAGCTTTGAGTAGCATGCCAGTCATCAACGAGCCGTGACCGCCAAACGAGAGGAGTACCCACCATATGTGCATGGTGAAGACGGTACATGCAAGTTCAAGGAAACTGCGATTGCGGGGTGTCATGCCATGGACTAGCATAATGAGCTGGAGAGCTACTCACAGGACCACCGCAACCTGATGATAGCATATGTGAATGTCAGTGACGACTGCCTTGTGCATTTCAGGCATACTCACGTAGATCTTCAACCATCGCTTATCGTACGGGTAATTTACGTAGTACTCGTACGCCTGGTGCAACGCCAATCCGAAAAGTCTGTACGACGAGCCATGTCAGTAACCGTATACCTACGACTCGATTGAGGGAAGACATACATCAGGGAGATATAGGTGCCGATGAGCACAGCACCAAGCGTATCGTCGATGGACGGGACAGAAGCCATGGCGCTAGCGGAAGGGGGCAGCTCGAGACCACCTGAGGGGGGTCGGCATATGTACCGAAGAGACAGGAAGGTTTTGAATCTTGACAGCGATCCGCTGGACGGTAGCAGCACAAGGGCGCCCTAATGCACATTCTCGAAGCCAATCCCGCCGGACATAGGAATGGAACGCGCAGGCATGAGGCACGGGAGGAGCCACACGGCGGCATGTAAGCCAATCGCACCGTCCGGCGGAACGGGGCATGGCACCGATAAGGCAATACCGGTGGTAGAAATCTAGCCTGCACTTAAGAGCTTCACCGCAGATTGCTTCGCGTGCAGTGGGGGCCCGCACAACGGCCGCGGGGTTCGAGCGCCGCGGGAGGTCGGATGACGCAACTCCTGGCGACTATCTGCGAATATCGAAGTGGAAAGCCGGAACTTGGAAGGTAGGACGAGAGAGCTCTGGGGAGAGGGCCACCCATATACGCTCCTTGAGAATCATGACGTGCATGTACGCTATTTCGAGCTTGTGGAGCCGAGGCTGAGAAGAGATGTCCTCGGAGGAAGAAGTCAAGGAGACGCCTTTTTAAAATGCCGATGGCGGAACGCCATCAGTCAGATGTCTCCGTGGGCGGGACAGTATGTGTGGGCGGAGATGTTCTGGGGGATAAGCGAAATCTACATTAAACAAAAGAAGGCAAAGCACTGCGTGCAGTGGATGGCACTGCTTAGCGATAAGTTGCATTGTCATAAAACAAAACACAATGTGGGCGAAGGCGATGTGACTCACCTCAAGAATGAGAGATGACCGGGATATATGTATGGCGTAGGATGGCAAGCCTAATGAACATTTTGGGTCTCAGTAGGATGGATAACACTGGCAGGAACGGAGCATGGCCCGGCCATTCGGGCTAAATCCAACTCAAGATGTGTACCCCTGGGGAACGCTGGAAGACGGAACTTAGAAGCAGGGCGACGAATGAGCGTCTAGCGAGAGAGAGAGGGACGGGTAGGGTCCACTTACAGAGGGTTCAAGTTCAAAGAGTCTGCTTGAAGATGCGACTGGCCACCTCCAGTCCTTCTACGACTGCTGTATGCCAACTCCAATAAAGTATGGTGTCCAATTTACTTACCAGAGTTCTCAACGAGACCTTCAAATGCGCCACGTTCACTACATGTACTATGCGCGCCGGCCAACGTTACTACAAAGTCACCAGGTCATCCCTATGCTGACTGCTTGTCCAAAGGCTGTCCTTTATGCTCGCCCGACGCCCTCCTTGCCTCTCATGCGTCCGTTTCCAGGTAGTGGTGGCATGAAAGCAGTGTTGGCAAGAAAGACGAAGCAGTCAAAGAGGATAGAGACGGATCCAAGGCGCATCCCGTCGCCTCCCGCAAGGCGCTTGGCCACTCAAGCGGAAGCACGTGATCTTAAACAATATCGTAGGCGCTACCCCCAGCCCTGTTGGAGCCACCATCTTCCAGCCGGGGCACGCATTACTAGTACTACTGACACGGTGCAACAAACAGGTCCACAGTTCTTTCCGGTTGTTACTCTTTCTCACTTGGGATACGATTTTTAATCCACTGTCCAGTATGGAGCAACAGATATCACGGATCGAAGCCCTGGCATTCTTCGGAGCACTGTTGAAGGAGTATCATGATTGTATGAGTGACCAAAGGAATCATTAGTAGAGGGAGTTCGATTCGACATCGCAGTCTCATAAAGTAAAGTCGTTTTTGGGATTTCTCAGATATGTGCCAGGCAAGCATATTGTCAAACCGTCGAGTCCGCTCAGCGCTCATGCCAATCCCCTTTGTCACAATAAAGATCCTTCATGTCCAACTACGACGTTCTGTAGAATGCGGTTTATTCTACAGCTGGAGTATAAGAGAAGGTGGGCCACCACCGAGGTAAGCATCCAACTCCGTCGACGCATGTACGATGCCACCCGATCCACCCTTACTACTTCCTGTTATCCTAAACCTCAATCCTTGCGATCGCCACAGTCACTCCGCCAATATGGCATTCCATTTACTGGGATTTCAGCCATGGAACCAACTGACATTAGTCACCTCCCACTTTTCACCGCGCTCCCCGAAGGGTTTCCCGGTCCATCACTCGCCTGCCAGAGCTTACAAAGTGCGTATCATTGTTCAGAAAGTCTCGCGACCGGTATTCAACGATCAGCGCTCTGATGACCCTCCTCCAGGTTCTCTTCAGAGCGGCCTGCACAACCCCCTTATCGCGTTGGAAACGCAGCGACCCACTCATGGTCGCTACTTACTCTGCGGCCAGGCCTCTGTTCTTCCCCAGTAGCCGCAACGTACACGGCCACGACTATCTGTCATACCGACGCTCTCCGACTCCCCCGCACATTGAATACGTATGTACCACGGACGACGGCACCATCGACCCAAACATGCCTACCCATCCAAGGCGAGACACCTGCATCCCAGACGATGCATCTCGTGTTTCAGTAAGTGCCCACCATCCAGTGTATGAAGGCCATGACCATATGGAGACTAACTGTCTGCTTAGATTCATCATGCTCCTCCATGTCAAGACGACTTCACTCCTAACCCCCGGTCGCATCCGTGGTGTGTAAGGTCCTCCACTACGTTGTTACCTCTATTTTTCTGAAACGAGATGACGGTTCAGCTGCGGGCGGCCCCTGGGCCATACACCCTTCACGAGCGTGGAAGAGGTGTCGGATGCCCATCGTGCTCTCGCTTGTGAGCCAATTTCCGCCCATGTACCCTCCTTACAATGCTAACCACGCTCCCACTACAGAACCCTGTGAATGGCGCTGCTTCTCCGTCGACGGCTTCGCGGCTTCCGGAAACCGGCGCCTGAGGACTCACCATCGACTGAGCCGGCTCAGCACCCGTTCTCGGCCCTCTCATCCACATGGCGCCTTCTACTCGCACTACGCTCTTCGCATACCCCATTCCTACCATCCCCTGGGCCCATTCCTGCACCTCCTTCATCACCGTTCTCTCTCCGACAACTCCAGACTCTGCGGCAACACCCCTCCGCGAAGTCGTCTTCAGAAGGACGACTGCCCCATCCAGATCTGTGCACCATTTTCCGTCGCGTCATGCGCGAGGACGAGGACGACCATCTCCCCGGCCGCTTATTCCAGTCGCGATAACCCCGGCTCAGCGACCAAACGGCTGACGACCTCGTCCCAACTCTCCAGATCGGCCCCAGGAGGAGCAGCACTATTGCCCGACATTCGCGTCCTCTACCCTCCCTATGCGCCTTTTGTGCGCGCGCGATGGCGCGCCTGCATCTCCTGCACGCCCCCCGAGGCCGCGAGCTCCCAGTCGGCGTGCGTGGGGCTCTATACGGTCGCGATGCAGTACGACAGCTCGCAGTCGTTCTGCGCTCGAGGAACTCGCCACTCAACGGTCAGCTTCCATTCCCCACCCTGGACACAGTCGCGGAGCACCCATAAGGCGGCTCTGTCTTCGATATAGTGGACGGTGCATCTTTGAAACGCCCTGTCTACCCTCGTACCGACGCCTGCCGACGGACTTCCCGCGCGCACACAGCGGCTCCAGCGGCCCTTCTACTGCTCTGTGATCAACTGAGGCGCGTCCGACACGAGCCTCCGGAGGCTCAGGGCGACGCGCGAGGCCAAGTTCAGGCGCAGCTGCGCCTGTTCGTCAACTTCGTCGGCGTCGCGCGTATGTTCGACCGCCGGGGGGACTCGATATTGGCATTGGGAAGGCCGGGAAGTGGGCGCTTCTTTCGTTTTTACAGAGAGGGGGGCTCTCCGGTCGGTTGGTTCTGGCCATACTTGGCCTTCGAGATCTCGGACTTCGGTTGCGCGTTGATTTGCTGCCCCCTGGCTGCCTTTCGAACGATCGGAGGACACTTTACTCACCGGTCGACCCTAACATTGTTGATCGTTATATGGATACCTTGTGCGACGTCTTTTCTGTCCGGAGTCTGCGACGAGCTCGGCAGCCCTCAAATTCGCCGCGACTCGGATGGAACGTTTAGCTGTGTTCTACAATAGATTTGTGTTGTTGGCGAAGATAATGAACGGCATGGTATCGTGGCGAGCAAAGAACAATAATTTACTGTCCTTGAACGCCTCCACGCGGAACGTGCGAGCGATCGCTGTAGCTTTTACTTACAAGGAGTACAAGGCTGCGCGCTGGTGGTGAGGCTAGCGCTCGATATCATCCACGTGGCCTTGAAGCTTGAAGCGATCACCCGAAAATGGCAATCCCTTTGGAGCCTTCCCGACGTTCTCATGAGTCGGCAAAGTACAAGGGGACCGTCAAGAACGTCGAGGATGACGGGGAAGATGGCGGGTAAGGGTCAGTATAAGAGGGTACGAGGCCGATCATTGTCTCTTCGTTCGTTGACCGACCTCTTCACCCCACCAGTGTCCACTCCGACTCGTCCAATCTCCCCTCCAAACCTCAGACGACATCCGTATACCTCCCATCTGTGATACCACCGCATATCATCATCGCCTCCACCATGTACGCACGCGCACTCACACTCTTTTTGTTTGCCGCTTCCACTCTCGGTACGTCTCCCGGAAGTCGAATCCAATGATGAGCAACTTGAATGCTTGGGCCAAGACGCTGACGACCCGCTGCATCCGCCCGTAGTTGCTGCATCTCCCATCGACTCAAAGCAGGCGAATGTCATCGCTGAGAACCACAATGTTGCGTGCTCAGGGCCACAGGGTTGCCAAGGGGTGCGCCGAGTTCGTCTCATTCGACAAGGAAGTCGCACTAAGCCAGCCCTCCATTCACAGGCAAACTCTACCGAGGCCATTGATGCAGCGTCAACGTCAGGCGCATCGCGCACCCTGACCGTATCATCGGGGGCCGTCGTCGCTGCCGTTGTATTCGCAAACTTGCTATGAACACTACCTACCATGCCTCTGTCCCCACCCGTCCTCATCACTCCTCGTCCCGAATGGGTCAGGCCAACGACGTTCAATTCACGCAGAAGACGATGAATAACGGACCCCATGATTGCCCATAGAGGCTGCAGCACGGACTGCCACACCCCTTTGTTGTCCTACACTCCTTGTATATTTTATTCCTATGTATCAAATAATGAGTAGAGTTTCCCATGAGTCGTGCCCTGCGTCGTGCTATGATCCTAGAACAACGCAACTTCCATTCATCCCATCTCTACCTTGGGTATCATCCATATTCCCAATACCCGCCTTTCAGCAAGGCCCGTACTTCGCCGCGCACACATGCGCAGCGAGCCCCGACGTCTGCGTCTCCGCCGTGAACAGCGACCCGCCGTTGCTCGGCGCGTACCACACGTTCCCCACCGTCCAGCCCGCGCCCGTCGCGTAGTGAATCACGGCCGACTCCTGCGCCCCGATGAAGTCCGCGTACTTGGACACGCGGTCGGGCGCGCGGTCGAGGTAGAACTGGAGGTGCTTCATCCAGAGGCCCTTGAACATCGCCTGGTCGTTGTTGCACGTCGACGTCGGGTCCGCGTTGTCGCAGCTCTCCTTGAGGATCCCGTTCTGCGTCTTGAGCGAGATCGCGGCGTCGAGCGTGATCTCCGCCTGCGTGAGGAGGGACGAGTCGCCCGTCGCGAGGTAGAGCTCGGCGAGGCCCGACGCGACGACACCTTGGTTGTAGGTCCAGGTCGTCTGTCCGTTGTTCTGGCAGGAGCTCGTCAGGCTGAAAGCGATGTCAATCGGCGGGCTTTTAAAGTCGATGCGCGGGACGGCTTACCCATCGTTCCAGAGGCCCTGGGAGTTGCGCATGCCGGAATTGAGGACTGCATGAGTAGATTGAGTATCTCTAACATCCGTATCGGGAGGCAACGTGCTTACGCCAAGTCCATGTCTGTTAGAATACAGAGTCAGGATTCGCTCGGCCAGGCATAGTTCCATGCTTACCTGCTGCGCGTTGGTCAGGTAGGTGGAGTCCCCGAAGCGGTTGTACAGGTTCGCAGACGTGTGCAAGAACAGCTCATTTGTAATCGCGTTCTTGTACGTGTGGGCGCTGGACCACCACACTGACCATGGGAGGATCGTCAGCCTACCCTCTCAACACCGGTGAGCATGAAGACGTTGGGATGCTCACCACCACCGCCACATACAGAGGTATCCCACTCCGCAGCAATCAGATCATAAACGATCTTCGCGCTGTTCTGCGAATCGCGAAGAGCAGTCAGCGGGTTTGACGCGGATACAGGACCGATCGTTGAGAACGTACGACGTATGCAGAGCCGTCCTGGCCATGGGCATTCCTGTAGTCGGACACCTTCAACAGAGCGAGGACCACCCACTGCCGCAGCACATGGACCCGCAGTCAGCAGATGTCTCACTGGACTTGCCGCAGTGCACTTAGTGACTTACGCCCGCATCGTCGTTGCTGCCGTTCAGCTGCGAGATCCACGCATTGCGGTCTTGCCGGAGCGCGAGCTTGCCGATCGTGGTCGAATCTGCGACGTCGAGGTCCGTCGAGCCGTCCGCCAACATAAGGTTGTAGAAGTCCTCGATTGTGTTCTGAGTGGCACCCCACGCGCCCAAGTCAGCTGCCGTTCCTCCGAGGTGATATGCATGAGTCTGACGTCATACGTACGGCGTCGGTCCAGAAGATACCCCATCCTCCCCCATTCCAGTATGCGCTTTGAAGACGATTCGCGACGCTCTGACGGATGAATGGGCGAAACGGGTCAGTGATGGTTAGCCGCTATGGAGCGACCGCGATCGAAGGTCACTCACGGAAGCAGTGCTCAGCGTCGCGGCACACTGCGCACGAGGCACCAGTGGTCTTGGGGCGGCGGAAGTGGAGGTCGGGAACGTGCTGAGAGTGGAGAGCACGGTGACCAGAGTGGTCATGGACACGAGCTTGCCGAAGTTGAACAGCATCTTGACTCGAGATGATAAACGAGAAGGCTGAAGGAGAAGGAGGTGAGTGGGCGAGCGAGGACGAACACCGACGGCGTCGACGTCCTGACGACGTGTGATGTCCGTTTAAGTACCGCTGCGATGGCCACTTCTCGACATCGAGACCTGCGGTCTCCAAGTAAACTGAGAGGCGTAATGCCTTCCGAGGCCCGCCGGCCGGACGAGCTGGCCATGGTTTGATCTGGTTTGATTCTGTCCATGCGGAGCACTGCACATGAGTCCACACATGATCCGCGTTTCTATGTAGATGGAGTATAGTCACCGAAGCATCGCTTTACGATCCGCGTGGGAGGCCCGCGTACATCCTGCCAGTGCGGCGTGATTCTCCGAGTCGGGAGCCGATGAGATCAAAGCGTGACAGCATGGAGTACGTCTACATGCCTGCACGATCATTATGTCAGAAGAGAGGTAATCCGGCAGGACATGTTAAAACACGCACCAGGGCTGAGGATTTCTCGGCCCATCATGATTTGTCGTCCCGTAGTTCACAAGGCCCGTATCGTTCTGTGCTACGAGAAGGATTTTCGATGGTGATGATCATATGTCGGATGCCTTGCCATGACAGAATAAAGTGATGACGACGCATGTGCGTGCCAAAGGCTCCGCGCGCCCTTGATCACTTCGTTGAGCTTCCTTGCCTCTCTGGAAGACCGCTACAATGTTCTTGACCATGGGCCAGCTGAAAGATCGCAGCACTTCGTGGGCTCTGACAAGGTGTCACTGAATGAGACTGGTAAGAATCCAAAATAAACTCGGAACCTTGAGCCATGCTGAACCTGCTGCGACGCTGAGAACGGGATCCCCCACCATACCAGTCTCGCAGTTCGCGTCCCCGTCCTGAGCGACCTCGACATTACACTCCACCTGCGTTGTGCCTGTGCCTTCGCAACTGTTGCAACTATGCCCCCACGAACACGTGTGCTCTTCCCTCCTTCGGCACGTATCCCGACTCCCGAGGCGCTGAGCTCGTGACGATAAAGGAATCCCGATACAAGCCACCTTGGGACTCCCAGAACGTCCTCCAATTCTCATGAGTAGACTCGTAGAGAATCATCTCCTGACCTTGCTCCTGTGGTGTGCATAATCAGAGACGCTGGACGCATCTTGAACACAATGAAAGTACCTACCACCGCAGGCAGTCGACACTCGGCCTGCCTCTGAGCCTTGAGGCACGAAGCTGCATCGTAAGTACTGCTTCCACGGCAGGGTTAGATCAAGCGGAAGATCCATTGTGCCACGCGATCGATGATGGGAGAAAGCTGGAGAATAGAGCAGAAGCAAACGTGATCGCGCGGGGATGCAGACAGATGCCAGAAGCTTCATGAACGACTCGACCAGGAACGTCGCAACAACTAGGCTTATAGCAACATACAAGTCGCCAGCTTCGACGCCCCAGCGCAAACTCTTTCTTCAGTGTACGCGGGGAATTCAGTGCGAGCAGCAGGTGAGTCTCGAGGTGAGAGCGGGAATCGTCATCGTGGTCGAAGTGCAAGCGGCGAAGCTGACTGGCGCCCAGAAATGTCTGCCTACCGAGCCATCACCACACCAACCAACACCATCTTTCTTCCGTCCACCACATGGCATCTCAAGTCGAAGCGCCTCGACACCCCGTCCAGCTTGACAATTCACCATCTGACTCTGGAGACCGCTGAGGCCTTTCCCGGACTGGTCAACTACATTCACAAGACGTTCGCGGACGAACTCGAACGCGGCCAGACTTACCCTCAAGAGATCCTCGCAGGAGAGGAATACACCCGCGCGTCCTTCGACGCGTACTACTTTGCCAAAGATGTCCTCGTTGCGGTCCTGGGGAAAGAAGGAGATGAGCCGCAGCAGGACGGTGCAGTATTCAATTCAGGACTTGTGGAAGCGGTTGCTGGTCGGTCTTGGGAAGAGTCTATCGCGGGATGCTACTACGTGAGTACCTCCGTTATTTCTGTTCTGGTAGCGATCTCCCCGTATTGCGCTCGTGCCAGCCCGTGCGGGAAGGCTTGAGCCAGAGCGCTCCGGACGTGGTCGTCGATCGTGGATCGCAGGAAGTCTTACTGAGTGGCTGGCCTACAGGTGAAGCCCAATTACCCTGGACGGTCATCGCATGTGAGTACAGTCCTTTCTTTATCACGTTTCTTTCTTCCTGCTTCCGCGCTCCGTTGCCCCAGCGGAAGACGGAGATGTGTGCGATTGGTAGTGACGGACTGATTGCGTGGGTATCAGTGTATTTCCTCGCGGGGGAGTGGACGATCGCCGTGCTCTAGAGCTTGGGCAAGGCGTTTGCTGTTTGAGATACCATAGAGCACCTTCGAACCCCAGTTCTTGGTACTCAGAAGTTGAATGGTTCCAGAGGAACATCGCAGAGACCATCTTGGGTCTTTCGATCTGCGTGAGGTCGGAGACCTCCCCACGTTGCCCGTGACACTGAAATAGGTGTCGGCAGCCCGAGGAGACACGTCCACAGGTAACATGGACCGTCCCTGGGTCCGCCTGAATAAGGATCGTCCATGTTGCCCGGGGTCGATGTTGTCGATGGCGCGGAAGTTGGCTTGAGGAAGAGCAAAGCCCAAGGCACTTCGGGCTCACGTAGTATGCCATCCTCAGCACATGCTGCACAGTGCGGTGTCGAGAGCTAGCACACGTACAACCAGGTCGTGGTCCCGTTCAAGTCGTGGGATCTTATGGCGCCCTCCGATGGCACAGATGGAGTTATTGACAACATCTCATCAATGACGGCAATGCCTACCAGCCATCCTTATGCAATTCGTGAGGATGATCATGCAAGTAGCTTAGATCTCGAGAGCACGAAGTAACAGTCCGTGTATGGAGGTGCCAGTCCTTCTCTCTGGGCATCATGTCTCAAATACTCGGACGAGACATGTGCGTGATCACCACAGGTAGCATCGGCTCGGAAAGTGGCTTCTCAGACTTGGAAGGGAGATGATTAGTGCAATGCCTGGACGAAGCTCTTAGACTACAGCGTTCTCGCTGTTGGTTCGATGTCGCTCTCCCGCGTGGCAGCGACTTCGGATGGCTCTCCTGAGATCCCGACACAAGCAACTTATTGGTTGCAAGGGCTGTGTATACCTGGCCATGCGGGAGAACAGCGATGCTCAACTGCAGAATGGCTCCTCGTGGCACCCAGTCTAACATAGTCTGTCGCAACTGGCATTGGATAGTGTAGATGCAGGAGAGGTGGAGATGTCACGGCGGACAGGATCTCTAGACGGCCCAAACCTTTGCGAAGACCAAATGCTCACATTTTGATCATAGATCTGTAATGCCGGATTCCTCGTCCCGCCAGCTCAACGCGGCAGAGGTGTCGGTGCTGTTCTTGCTCGCTCGTTCCTCCACTATGGGCCCCGCCTAGGATACGAAGCAAGCGTATTTAACCTCGTCTACGTTAACAATATTGCTAGCGTCAAGTGCGTGGCTTGCTCCCGTTCGTGTGCGTGAGCTGACCGGACGCCTGCCACTAGATTATGGGAAGGACTCAACTTCGAGAAAGCTGGCCGCATCCCGCGCGCCGGACGGCTCAAGAAGGCAGGTGGCAGCGGAGAAGAGTTCGTGGACGCCTGGGTGTTTTACCGGAGGTTCGATGCTCCTTCTCCCGCCGAGTAGCGGCCCTGCATCATTGCAGCCAGATGTGCGTGATTTAGATCCGTTTTAAAGCATTCAGTATTGCGACACTTGCTCCGACCGTCGCGGAGGCTCCTGTTCCAGCTCAGGAAGTTAGGTTCCTGCTGCACGAAACGTTTCGTCAACGATAGATGCAGCATTATCGATGAGGATGAGACTCCACACATCCACACGCGCCGCCCGCCGCCCGACGTGATTGCGTTGGGTGGTGCCCACGAGCTGGGACTTCGTAGTGGGGCTTGAAAGTCTATCCACACTTCATCACCTTGTATCCGATGAGCACTGGTCTGGACCCTGTCGATCGGTGATAATTGGAAGAAGTCCGTTCCACCTACGCCACCATGCTAGGAGTCCAGCGTGCCGCCGGGGCGCGTGCTACGACGGATAGAGCATGCTGGGGACAGTGGCTCTGACGGCGCTGCAGCGAGGCGGGCGCGCGGCGCGGCCACGAACTTTTCCATTTGTCTGTCTATCCCACGTTTCTCCTATTGACATAAGCCAGAACATCAGAAGTCGACTCCCTTACTTTACTGGGACGCTGGGGTCGAGCAAGCACAAGGCATGACTTCTCAACCCCACTGAGGCTCTGCAGGGTCATCCAGCGTCGAGCGCGACGCCACGCCAAGGGCTCACCTTGTCAAAAATTAGAGCGCGAGCGTTTCGGAGGCTTATGCTCCGAGTTCAACTTCAACGTACGACACGTGCTGTCTGCAAGGAGAAGTTGCCGCATGACATACAATCGTGCGCAACTTGTCCTTACAGCGCCGCTAATTTCGAGGACGTTCGCCATTCAATGCGTTTAAGGTAGATGGGGCTCACCGGGCCTGCTACTCTCCGACCGCGAAAGGCGTTCAGTATGTCTGGCCGATGATAAGGAAGGGAAGCAATGGATGCGGCGCGTCCGATGGGGGACATTCAGGCCCGAGACGTTCGGCGTCCGACCGAGCGCGGAGCCAGCCACACTTCTTTCCTCCGACCGCCTCAGCGGTTGTGGCGTGAGCATGGGTCCGCGGGACAATGGCCTTGGTCCATGGACCTCTCGCAGATTTGAAGCCGTTGTAGAATTTGTGTAGGTCCCTGTGGTCCATCTACCTCCTATCCCGTTGTCTTCCGCACGGCCGCGGCGCTATCCCTCTAGAGCCGACGATCACTCCATGAGTACGAGACGGCGAATTGCTAGCTTTGGAGATTTCGCTTCCTATCCATCGCCTGGAGTTCGGAATATCCAAATATCTGTATATGTCTGTCAACCGCCTCTCTCTTGGCTCCTGGACAGAACGGGAGGCGGCGGACTCGGTAACCGGGCCCGCGCGCTCGAGGTGGCAGAGCCTATCCAGTGTCCCGGACGCAACATCTCGGCGAAGCGAGCCTCGTGCTCGTGATATGGTCTGACGTATACGTCCCGAGAGCTACGTAAATGTGAATGCCTCATGGTGCGGGACCATGCCCCTCCTGGGACGCCGCACCGAGCGATGTTTCCATTATTCTAGACTTGTGCATGGTGCTGCATACCAGGGAACCTACGCTGGCATTCAGACACGCCGGCGCGCCACGCCTGGACATCTTGTGGGATAACGCCTAAACCCAATCCACGAACAGGTCAGCGAGACATAGGACTCGGTCCTCAACTACTGCGCCGGCGCGAACGGGCATGGATGGTCGTTCGACTTGTGCGTGCCTAGCACGAACTTCGCGATGTTCCGACTCGCAAGGGCCTTCCTAAGCCTCTTTTCGTCCCGGCCTCTCAGCGACATACTCGGGGCGAGGCGATAGGGCGACCGGGAGAAGCCCGCAAGCCTTGGACAGGAGCCTGGCACAACGTGTTGCGGGTTCTCGAGCTCCGCCGCTGGGCAGACTCCCACCATACTGTCGGTGCCGTAACCTGAACCTTGGCGGGGCTGCAATGGGATGAAGCGAAGCGAGAGGAATGCCCGGCTTCGACGTTGCAACGAGGACTGGACGTTTTGCAGGGCTCGGCCTCAGGGTGTGGTGAGCGGTTCTGATTAACGAAGAAGCTATAAGGTGAGCGAGCCGCATTGCACCCCAGGGTGATTGTACGGGGGGAAAACTTACTGTGCGCCTGCTACTTAACAGGTGTTCCTTTCGGGGTATCGTCCTTCCTCCATACTGAACGCTCGACCACGACTGCCAACGCAACGCGAGCCGTATCCGTAATGCCGCTACAGCCGGTTCCATATGCATCTGATGAAAAACTGGTCGTTGGTGTGTGGTTTGATGCCTCTGTCAATCACACCGGCGGTCTGGAGACATTCGCAGCGAGGACTCGATCTCACGCTCTGCGATCGGAAGAAGTCATTCGGTTGACGCACGGCTGGGCGTCACCATGCCCTGCTGGCAGGACAGAAGAAAGGAACCCCTGAAGAATTTTCATCAGTATCATTGATGTACATGTGGCTCGTCCTAAGCTACATCATTGGCGCCTTGAAGCTGCCGATTCAAACACGGATTTCAGAAACCGGCACCGTCGGCGAGCGTCGAAGCGTTCTCAAGCAGTCTCCTGCTCACCACGGGTACTCTAGCAAGCTACCAAAATTTCCTCGGTGAATGAGGGTACGTCCTTTTTTTAACGGACCCTGTCGACATCGTCCGAGAATGCTGCCAAACCGTCGAGCCCAGACACGACCCAGTACCCTGCAACGGCCGCCGCTCATAAAACACGCGTATCACGTCTCGTCCACGCGGCTGACCCTCAGTTCAACGAATTGAACCGATATGCATACGAAGGGTACATAGAAACACACGATTAACAATAATGCAAGTCACTTCTTTGCTATCACGGAGACGAGTCCCCGCTCCTTGGCGCCATAGTAACAGGTCAAGGCATCGTCGCGCGACTCGAATGACTTGTGGCAGTTCGTCGGAACACCAGTCACATAGGATGACATATCGGTCCAACTCGTCCACACTCCTACACGACGTCCCCGGGTTACCACATACCACTTGCCCTTGTGCCGTCTATTTTGAGGAGCTATGTGCTCGTCTTTGAGCGAAGGTCGCGTTCCGTCAGCACATGAGTCTGGTTTGCCAGTAGGCCAACGTCGAACGAACCTTCCTCATTTACCACCGGATTTGGATTGGGCACGGTGCTACTGGGTCTATGCTGCCGTTGAGGCGACTTAGCCGCAGCGAGATCCGCCTCAGGCTTCACGGACTCCAGGCCAACAGCACACGCGACGAGCGAGGTACCCGGCGGGCCCACGGTTTGCACGCCCTGGGTGGCTATCGGACGAGTTTCTGGAGCACTGGTAGATACCTTGTGAATGATTTGCGCACCTCCCGCAAGAGGAACCTCCGAGATGTAGACATTGATGTGCACAACAGTCTGCGAGACGGGGAGGATCTCCTCCGCGGGATCGACGGTCTCGGGTCGAGGTGGCCCCGATGCATCCTGATCAGTCGCGTCTGAATTGCCCAGGGACAAGGTTTTCATGTTGGGCAGATCGTCGATGTGACGGTCGCGCTGGATCCCCCGGTCTTTGTGGGAATTCGCTGGTGTATTGAGGCTCATAAGTGGTTTTGTAGCGAGGCACGACCGGCGTGTGTTGGAATACCCACCCTCCAAGTGAGCAGTCGCCAGACTGAGCTCGGCGACGGCGAGAGGCTTGACACTGGGGGCAGGGTTGCTGGCGCCGCGATGCATGGCGGGGAGGGAGGAACGACTGTACCCCAGGAGCACTCTGCCGCAAGCAAATATATGCCGCGCGGCCGTCTCTCTGGATGAACTTAACTTACTTTCTCTATTGCACTCAACTTACCTTCTCTATTGAACCTAACTTACCTGCTCCAGTGGACCTGATTTACTTACTGCGACCCTCCAGTTCAACACGCACGCTGCAGTTGCTGTAGCACCATCGCATGGTCGCAGCATCCGACTGGCCCTCCACCCAGACGACTTCGTATACAAAGGAGGCATTGGCATGGCACCTTGGGAAAGCTGCTAAACCGCCGCATGGGATCGAAATACAAGGTTCCCATCGAACGGGCCCAGGCTCGCGCCGAGATTGTTAGGGTGCCCCGAAGATACGCCTGGGGTCCGCAGTATATGTTTGACCATGAGAATAGTGAGGCCCAGGGTAGCTGCTGCAGATGAACTGCGTGTACCGTAGCGACGGATTCTAAGGAAGCAGGCACAGCGCGACTGTGGGCTGCTGCATGTGACAGTGGATGCCAACAAGGAGAAAACCGTTTGAGGAAGAAGCCTTCAAGTTCCCCCACCACCGGACTCCGGGCCGGACCGTCTTCGTGAAACAAGAGTTTTACCTATCTGGCGGGTATAAGAGAGACGCATTTCTGACGAGAATGTCTTATACAGCAAGCCACCATAAACGAGTCCGGTTCTACAGAGTACGGTACAACAAGCAAACATTGTCCAAGTACAAACAAGGAGCGTGGGCAAGGCTCAGCGGGACTACATCGAGTACAAGATCACAGGATACCAATAAGCCTTAGGAAACGAGGAAAAGATGAAAGGATCGAGGTGTTATGGCCAGAGGGACCATATGAGTCAGATGAGAGCGACTGCGATACCGCAGGAGAGCAGCTGCCAGTAGGTCTACCACACAGGGGGCAGCGCTCTGGCATAGATAAGACCAGGTTGCGGCACCGAAGGAGGCCCCGGCATTTTCCCAGCCCTAGCATGCCTGACCGGTATGCCCACCAAAGGCGCATTCTCAGGGATTGTCGACAATGCCTCAGTGCGAATTCCAAGGACTCTGCTAGAACGGACGGCCCTCTTGCCAGCAGCGTAGCGTGAAGGCTGAGGTGGTCCATGCTCCGAGGATGAGGATGCATACATGGCTTTAGTATAATCGGGGTAGGGGCCCGGTCCCGCGAAGTCGCGGCGCACCCTCTTGTCGAACTTCTTCAACGCCGCGCGGTCGATCGCGACGTAGTTGTTGAGGAAGTCACGGAGTTCGCGCTCCGCAGCGTCGACTTCGCCGGGCTGCAACCTCCCTCCACTGACGTCTGCCCAGTAGGCCGCCTGCCACTGGGACCGGGACGCGACTCGGAGCGCAATGAGGAACAGGCGGTGGTTCGTCGACCAATGGGTGCCTTTCGCGGCGGGCAAGTGGCACTTGAGGCGCTTCAGGAGGTACAGGGCCGCGAACACAGTGCTCTCGCCCGAGCACGAGCGGTGCTGCGCGTAGGCGATGAACTGTGCGAGCGGGACGAGCGGGTCATCAAAGGGGGAACCGGTAGGAGGAGGGGGGCTGGGGCACGGGAAGAGGTGCGCTAGGAATCGGGCGCAGAGCTCGGCGAAGTCTCGGTGACCGTAGTACGGATCGCTGACCTACGCGTATAAATACTCCAATCGGTCAGTGAATTTTAAGGACGATAGTATAAGGCATACTGTCTTGTGTTCTGCAGGGTGGCTCATGGCTGTGGAGAGGAATGAGCGTGGAGTGTTGGGTCAGGCGGGTAATATGGTATAGTAGAGTAGTGAGCTGCCGGGTTTTTGAACGAGGTGCAGAGTGAAGGTCTGTTGTGGCTCTAAATACTCGAAAACATGAGGCGGTGAGGCATTCATGGCAACGTTGAGCACAATGGTCCACTGACCTATATGGCGAAAGCTCAGCATGGCATTGGTATTGAGGTCCTCGCCGCTCCGAACTAGGACTACTCGTTGTCGGAGTCGAAAGTGCAAGGTGCAGATGCAAGGCAGTGACACCGGGCGTATCTACATTTGCTGGAGGGACTAAATGTCGTCCAGTCGCTGGTTGTGAAGGCAACCGAAAGAACAAGAGATGCTGTGAGATAAGCGCTCAGCATTGTGAACAGGCAAGGACGTGCAAGAGACGCCATACGAAACTCTATATGGATCATGAGAAGCACAAGCCAATATTCTCCCCAAGGCATAGATCGCTCCGAAACCCAGGGAGCACCTACATGATAAATGCAGGCTTGCGTACAACGCAACCTGAGCGGGTCCTTCGAAAAAGTTCACCGGGGCCGAGGGTTTCAAGTTGTACATCCTTCCTTCTGGACCCATTCTCGCGACTTTAACAGTAAGTGCTTGCAGAGATTAGGGCAGATGTACATCGTGTGGGTGAGAGAAGGCCATCCTGGTTGAAACAAAAGAGTGCGTGGGCGCGCCGAAATGAGCGGCGAGAATGGTGGCTGTGTTGATATCGCTCCCTAAATCAGGTATGTCAGGCGCTCAACTGTGCCAGAGAAAACGCACCTGTCGGTTACTATCCCTAACGCAGTCAACATGGTACAGACGCTTCACTGAGGGACAGTAAGTCTGCCACAGGTGGGACAATATGCCTCGGTAGATACCAGGTAATCGCAACAGATGTCCAGAAGATCTCCCTTCTAAAACGTGACGTGGCGAAGCACACCTAGCGGCCGATGTGGAGAATTTTGCTAAATACACACACTTCACCATGCTCCAGCCCTTCATATTCCCAGTCGTGTCACGAGAAACTTCACAGAAAACTTTGCTTGAAAACGAAGGTGGGGATCATATTAAGCGCTTTAAAGCCTTAGGTTCGAATCTCGGCCGACTCACCTGCGCCTTTCTCTTTTCATGATTCGCTTTGTGCTCCTAGATGTTATTATGTACGACTAATGCTGCTATAAGTGCTAATATTAGGTCAGTATGCGTATATCCAGGGTAAACACGTCTCTACGAACTATGACGTCGACGGTGTAGGATGAAGAGCGGGGCTTATCTGAGGCCCTGTGAGCATTATTTTATCACTGTTTGTAGGTTCGAATGCATATCGCCATGTAGATATGCGAATCCTGGCAGAGATCCGAGGGTGAGTGAGCTAGATGGTTGTGGTTGGGAAACAGGATGAAGCGCCTGAGGGCCGGATATGATGTGGCAGTGCGGTCTTGGCGGGCGTGCACTGCACCGCAACATGAACTTGGCCCACCACCTTAATCCTCCCCATTCTTCCTCTCTTCCCTCATCTTGCTGTACAAATTCGCTCCTTTGAACCTAGTTTACGACACATCGCGCCCTCCTTGTCATGCACAGACTGTTTCCGTCGCCCTGCCTCTCAAATGTCGCCCGCTCGGCAATCCCCCTCCGCGCTTCCGGTGCCGCGTGGCCGCAACGTCATCACGAAATTCGCACACGGCTTTCCAGATCCTTGACCAGCGGCACAAATCATCCGCCACAACGTCGCCAATACACCCCGGAGGAACTCTTGCAGCGCAAGAGACAGGCCGAGGCGGTATCTGGAGAACTCCCGGCTTCACCTGCAGGTCCCTCGATCGGCTTCGGGGGATACGGCGGCGGTGGCGGCGGAGGAAACGGGATCAGAGATGCCATCCTTACCACCGTTTTCGGTATAGCTATCTGTGAGTGTTTATCATTGTATGACCGGACCAAGTGGAAGGCCAGATGGAGGTTCTTTGGACCTCCCAAAAGAGACAATACACCAACCATGCTTCCGCCGCCATCGCACAACTCTGCGCGCCTCCCTCTTGGATGGGAACTGACCGGTGTCTCGCCCAGTGTTCTCAGGCGGCGTGGTCTACATGGCCTGGTATAAAGAAAATGTTCTCTGGAAGGTACGTCAATTTCACTTGGGTCAGTCGCCCTCTCGCTAACCCTCCGTCCATAGATAGAACAAGCGTTTGCCCCGGGATACGACCCAGCCCTCGAACTCGCGAAGCACTCCGCTCGTAAGCCCACCCAACCACTGATCGAGGAGGAAGATGGACTCGAGTGGGACCTAGATGGGCCTTGGACGCAGCATTTGCGTCGTTCAGAACAGGATCTGATTGACCGCATCGTGCAAGGCACGGAAGTCGGACATTATTTTGTCTTGCTAGGTCCCAAGGTATGCCCATTTTTCAAGCAGAGCGGGGCGTGGCATCCGGACTTACCGGATCCGACGGATAGGGAACAGGAAAGACAACCATGGTCCTCGACGCGATGCAGGCCATCCAAGCCGAGGGTGTCGCTATGTGCGACGCCCACCCAGACCTGGAAGTATTCCGTTTACGTCTCGGCAAGGCGCTAAACTACGAGTACAACGAGGATACCCAGACAGGTCTCTTCCAGCGACGAGATCCGCGCGAGGGCGGTGCAGCCCTCGACATCGAGCGGGGTAAGTACCGGCTGGGGCTCTCTGCTCGGAAATAGATCATTTGAGGTCGACTGACGGCACATGGGAAGCCCTGAACAAGCTTGAGAAGGTCGCTCTTCGCCACGCGAAGTCGGCCGGAAAACCGCTCATTCTGATCGTCAACAACGTTCATTTCTTCAACCACGACGATGGCGGGCGGAACATCCTTCTCCAGTTCCAGCAGCGAGCCGAGGCTTGGGCTGCCAGCGGTATGTCCTCTCATTCCACGCCCAAAAATGACCGGTCTGACTGTCGAATAGGCATCTTGACGATGGTCTTCAGCACGTAAGTCTCGACTGGAAGGCTCCCCTCGCGGCCGCTCATACCGAACGTTCGGTTTTTTTTTCAGGGATGATTTTTGGCCCTTCTTCGTTATGCGTACGTTCTTTCTTGATCTCCTTTCCTCGTAACCCATTTGACACGTCATCTGCAGGACAAAACGGCAGCAGGATGCATGTGAGGCCGGATTCCCGTCAACTCATTCCTTGCCTGCAACTGACCGATACGCAGGTTGTCTCCGTCTATGACCTTTCCCGCAAAGACTCGCTCACCGCGGCAAAGCGCATGCGCGTGAACGCGAACCGGCCTCTCACATCCCCTGAAACGTTCGAGGAGGTCGTAAACCTTGTCGGCGGCCGCCTCACGTACATGGGCCGTGTCACCAAGTCGGCGGACATGGTGAAGCACGCGCGCCACATGCTCGCTGTCGAGAAGGCGTGGCTGCTCTCGCAGATCGGCTTGATCCCGGACTGTGATGATGACGTGATGGACGAGCAGAAGTGGTCGTCGTGTTCATGGCTCCTGTTGAGGGAGTTCGTGAAGCGGAGACAGGAGGACGTCGAGAGGGTGAAGGGAGAGATCGAGCGGGGCGAAGCGAAGCCAGAGGACTTGGACGACTTGCCGCTCCCGCGGATATCTTATGTTTGTCTTCGCTGTTATTCCCGTCTTTTCGTCCTCTGACCCTGCTCGTTTGCAGTACGAGGCGCGACAGATCATGACGCGCGCAGACTTCATGGACGGTGCGCGAACTCTTTCCCATAGCGCTTTCACACTTCAATCCTGAATATGCTCTGCAGAACTCGACCGGAAAAATATTATCGCCATCGACGTCAGTCCACCATTCCCCCAAACGATTTCTTGCTAACGAAGCGCACTTCATTGCAGATTAACCACGACGTAACGCCCGACTCAATGCTAATCCTACATGCAGCGGAAGAGGTGTGCGCTGAAGAGGGCTTCGACGAGCTGCTCGACGGTGTCCGGGACCGCGTGGACGAGATCGAGTCGCTGCATCGCACGCGCGAGCTCACGGTGCGTCTTCCCTCGCTGCCCTCCTGTGCTGGAGCTGCCCCTCGTTGCGCTCGCTCGCTCATAGACGTATCTGCAGTTCAAGGACATGGAGAAGGGCGATCGGATCTGGCTCAGCGTCAACAAAGGCGGCAATCGGCTGGTGTAGGACTAGCACACGGACACGGCACATACAACCCCTTCCTGATCACATCTTGGCGTCCTTGAAAGCGTTATATGCGATTGCGCGCCGTGGTGGACCCATGTATCAATGCCGACGAAGTTTCGGTCTCGTCACATGCAGACTTCCACTAGTGCTGTGTCGCTGACACTGAACGTGCGAGCCCCCGCTGCAAAACGCCCCTCACGCGCCTGGGGTATGGCCGGCCCGTAGGCGTAGACCCAGGGGACGTCCCTTAGCTGCTTCAAATGGATCGCCGACTCTAGCGAGTCCTACTGTGCCCTCGTGTTTGTGCCCACCTCGGGACGCAGGACACCCTCTATGTACATCATCAAGTCCCGAGGACAGCTGGTGGACATCCACCGCATGGTAATCAAGTCATCGGAACCATATCACCGGCGCGCCAATTCTCTGCGGAATTAACAGTTCAATTGCCAGTGCGGAGAGCAGGCTCTAGCCCAACCGAACTTGGTATCGGCAATGACCCCATGGCGATGGCCTGCGCCGCTGAGCTCCCAACTGCCATTCACGACGGACCAGTGCCATGGCTTGGTGGCTCTCCACTTTGTCGATTCCCGATTTTCCTATGCTCGTCTTCATTCAACAACGCAGACGTCTTGGTGCATGATCTCCAAGACGGTGTCACTCCCCGCAGTGATGAGGATGCGAAAGCACAATTCTCCTCTATCCCCCGAGACATGGGAGGAGGTCCGGACGCTCAATGTACGTGAACAGGGTCACTAAGGCGCCAGATATGCTCAAAGACGTGAAAAATGTGCCGAGAAGATGGGTGCTCCCGGACTGCAATGATGCAGTCGGGGATAGACAGAAGTGGTCGCGTTCGTGGCTGTTGCTCAAGGAGTTCGTGTGAAGCGGCGTTAGGATACGTCGCGAGGTTAGGAACTGGTCGTGAGCGGCGAGGCTAAGCGTGAGGCCATGCTCGTTCTTCTAGTAGGGTGATTCAATGCTCACATCTCTGCCTTCTTTCCTTTTCTGGCGCGATAGATTAAGACTGGACGCACTTCATGGATGGTACGCCGAAGCATTCTTCCGCAATATTCCCCTATTTCTATTCTGAGGAGTTCGACAGAACACCGTCGCTATCAATGTCAGTCCACCGCCCCTCTGGCGATGGATCTCGCATAACCTTGAGTTATCGCTCACAGCATCACCTTTTGCACTTTCGCAGATCAACCACGACTTGACACCCGATTCCATGCTGATCATCCACGCGGCAGAAACGGTTTGCGCGGGAAACGTTTCAGTGAGCTGCTTGAAAGCGTACACTACCGAGAGACGAAGTCCATTCGCTACAACACGCTGGTGAACTCATGCCAATGCGTCTATAACGTGGGTTTCGACGCTCTTGAACATCTGTAGTGCCGACCTGTGAAGTCAACGACAATGGTGTTGTATGCTTGATGGAGGGCTCGCATACGGTAGGCACAGCCCCTTCCTAATCACACGGGGGTGTTGAGTCACCTCGAGGTGTACGCGCGACTGTGCTGTAGACCCGAACGAAGGCTGTCACTGACCATGCACACACAATGTTTCATCACAGCTTCAGACCTCCAGCCTGCTGCTAGAAACAAACGTGCCACAATGTTCCAAGGCCTCGAACCTATCTGGCCGGCGTGCATTGTCGCAAAGGCGTCCCGTCTCGCACGCACCCCGGAGGTAACAGGCCAATGGGGACGAATCAGGGTGCTTCCATCCTCAGATCACCACCTCCGATTGACTCACCGACCCAGCGAGTCCGGCCTTGAGACCCGTCCTGTACATCCCTCTATCTATTCGTTCTCATGCCGGAATGCAATCACTCTTCCATGCACAACAAGGCCCGCCTAGGTGCGTGCCTCCCCTGCCCCCCGGAACAAAACACGCTGGAGTTCGCTGTCTTCGTCCAAGACTTCCAGGACGCGCCGTGCCAGTCCAGTACGTGCTATCAGCGGGCTCTATCTTCGAGGCTCGACCCCGTTTCGCGAACATAGACTAGCTCCGACGGACAAGTTTCGCGGACTCGCAATCGTCCGCGATATCGTCGTGTCCTACGGGCCGTACCGGGCGTTCTCGGCAAATACTCCGGGACTCACGGATAACATGTGGAGGGCCTAGGTCGCCAGCTCAACTCCAAGGCCACATGCAGGGCCATCCCCATTGCTCGCATGGCCGGCTGGACGACTAAGGCAACATCCCCTCGGAGTAACGTGCCGCTGCAGTATACACGAGGAAGACCCGGACGCCACGAAGGCGCTTCTGTGTCCCAGAAGCTTGGCCTCCGCATCTACCTCAGCATCTCCGGCACGGCGAGCCTGGGCAGGTGCCGTGTCCTATGATCAGCACACGCTGCAGCGGGGCTACGTTGCTCTGTCGCTGGGAGTACCAGAGCACCCATCGCGCGTCCAACGGTGGATGCCGTGCTGGCGGAGCGACGGGGCCCTTGATATGTATACGCCGTTTTTAATGATCTCAAGATCCGGAAGCGTCTACTCAGCGTGGACGCTTGCCACCCGTCGCTTCATTTCTGGGCAACGGCCTGCCTGACCTGACTGCTGACCGCGCAGAGCTTCATACAGCGACTGATAGCAGCGCAGGTCTCCTAGCTGGCTGTGCGCATGTACGGCGCGCATGTGCGTGTGTGCCGCTGCAGCCCCTCTAAGCAGAGGCACAGTGCTGGCACTTACGCAACTGGTTCTCTTCACGGCCATGGCGCCGCATGACGCTTCGAGAGCTGTCCGTGCAAAGCTTATACCACGTACCACATTAGCCGGCGGAGAATAGAGGCACGCTGCACGCCTTCGGCCGAAGGAAAGCCCCCTCGCAGCGCCAGCAGGGAATCCACGCCCTATTCTTGATGTCTTCGAGCCGGACGAGGCGCACGCGAGCGAGCTCCGCCAGGGTCTTTCCCATCCTGGCCGGGCGCACCAGGAACTTAGTACTACATCCATGCTCCATGCCGGCGCGTACGAAAACCACCTACCCTCGAACTGTTTGTGGAACAGGATGCCGAGCGCATGGCCGCCGTCGGATGCTGCATCCGATGCCTATGTGCGTCCTCCATCTCCACTGGGCCGCTGGACCTCGCAGCGAGCACCCACTCGACCTGTGGACCAGGTCTCTGCGGTGTGAAGGGGTACTACGCGGGTCCTTTGGACGTGAGTCCACCACGCACCCTGAAGTGCGCGCGCAGGTTGGGATTAGGGTACGTCGCTGCCCTGGGGGAGTCGCGGCCTGTGCGGCCATCGGCAGAGGTTCATGAACGCTGCTCAGTTTGAGTTGGGTTGGCCGGGCAGCCGCGATCGTCCAACCTAACCCATAATTGCAGGGGCAAGATGTCCTGCCGACAGCCGTATGTCTCACCGCATCCATCGTCGAGACATGTGTCATCAGGATGGTGTGCCACGGTGTTTGAATGCGTATCGCGTCGTCCGGCCTTCCACGCGTCTGGCGCGGCGAACAGGCCCCGAATATTGAGTATGGGCCTCTTCCTGGCTTCGGGGGAGTTTCAACGTTAAAGTGCCGTCCTCCCACAAATGTATTGCTGGAAGACCGGACGCGTAGCCTGTCCCGGAGACCGGCGGGCTTCCGCAGTCCCGCCACGCGCAATCCTACCGAGGTGGACGAGGACCTCGCGAGAGCGCGAGGGGCCTCGGGGTCGCCGCGCGTGACCTGGAAGTTTTCTATTCGATAACGTGAGGCTCTGAACCACCCAGCGATGGAATGATGGTAGCACACTTACCGTCTTTCTGGGATAATCTGTGCTTGGTTCCGAGCTTCCGAGCTGGCTCGTGCTGCGACGCTCACGACATCGTAGCCTGAAAAGTCTTCCATCACGGCATGCGCGATGAAGAGAGTGCCACTCTACTTACGAAGATGAGGAACGCATGCTGCGCAAGGCCCGATATCGCCGCAGGACCAAACCATCGACCAAGTCTGTGATATTAGCTCGTCTTCCATTTCCTAGGAAACCCCTGAACGGGCCCAAGTTACGAGAATGCGGTGTACTATGCTGAATCTTCTGTCGTCCTCGCTGATTTGCGTGGGTCCTCGTGTGAGCCTAGGACACGAATGACCAGCCAAGATGGCTTCCTGGCGATACCGCTTACCTTTTTCGAGCACGTCGACTTTGGTGCCACCATCTGTGTTCCTGTCTTCGAAACCCACATAGGCACTCTGACAACCACATCGATTCCCATCTAGAGTTCTCGGCCTGGGATTCTGATTTGATGTCAGCGAATTGAGGATCCAGTCGCGGTTTTGAGGGAACTACTACCTGGTACGCGGACTTTGCTATATCTGGACAAACATCATAGACGACAAATGAATCATACCACTTGATTGATAAGGTTCCATGCTCCTAGGATTGTGTATATTCGTGCTTCTCCCGCGAGCTGCTGTAGCGGCGTGTCTCGTTAAGACTGATCAGTGCGGTGAGTGGACCGAGGCAGCTCGAACTGATGGCGGCGGCACAAAAGGCTCATATCGAGAAGACCGTTATCCATCGCATTGAACTAGATTCGAAACGCAAACATGTCACCCCAAGCACTGAACGTTGAACAGACCACAGACCTCGAAATAGCCATGTAAAGTCATGTAGTTGAACAATAACCGGACTTCATAATCCTCCGTATATGACGTAGCTGGTTGAAGTGAGAGACATCCTCGCTGAGAATCTATCCCGGTACGTCAGCAATGTCCATCATAATCTCGTAGAAGTCGAACATTCGTGATTGAACACCTATTCCATACCTCGCCACAATGACGACGGTGGTCTGCGAGACCGCCGAATATGGGAACCGTGTCCTCAGCTTCGTCGTTGGAGATTGGATCCTATTGTGGGACGCATCGAAGTTCTCGCGGTGACGCTCTGCGAAGCACCCCCACTTCGACTGAGCACAGACACAACCCTACAATCCCCCTCTCCCAGCGCCTTCTCCGAGCATCTGCGTCAGCTGGGAGCCCCCAAGAGGCTCGAGAGCCCCCCATATAGCGGCCTCTGTCATCAGCTCGAATCCACAACATCATATGCGCACGCCACTCGCCCATCTAACCCCCTCCCAGGCACCCGCCCTTCCTTTCCGCGAACTCTGAGGCGTACACACGCCGCGCATCAGTCCCCTGCGCTCGCCCGTGGTCCGCGCCACGGGGCTTCGTTCTGAATCTAGGCGGCCCGGCCGCGGTCGCGGGGCCGACGATCCCCAGCCCGCCTCGTCCTGGTCAGTGGCTGCTTCCGAGTCCTGGCTTCCTGGTCCCCGGACGAGCTAAAGCGTGCGCTAGCAGACAAGTAACTCCAATCGTAGGAATCTCGGGGAGGGGAAGAGGAAGATCAGCACCGCACGCACATGGGTGCGCCCCCCCCTCCCCTCCCCGTTCATTCAGATGGGAATAGATCATCCTCGACTCGGACCTCGGACCTCCGCCCGCTGCTGGAGTCTGGGATGCGATGCGTTCCGATTAGGGAACAATAGTCCTCCAGATGCCTCTAGACCCTGAGGCCTGAGGCCTCAGAGTCATGATCAGGCTCGCGCGAATCGGGGGGCGGATGTACATATCCGTAGTGATCCATATCCATGTCATCGATGCCGCCTCCCGAGCCCGCAGCGCATGACGAATGACGTCAAGTGAGGTCCCGCGCCCTTCCCAATTCTCTCGTCCCGGACGCGGCGGGGCTGTGTCCGTGTCCAAAAGGCAAGTTTGCGTTTGAGATTGGGCTTATCGGCATGCCCAGTCTATGCCGGGCACAGAAGTGGGTGAGAGTTTGGTGGCAGCATCAGGATGGCGTCATTGAGCGGTTACGAGTAACTTACTGTCCGACAGGACTCTGACTCTAAGCCTCTTGTCAACTCAACCATGCTTGCGACGACGGAACTCTTGGATCGCGAGCATAGCTGACTTGATACACGATCGGCGATTACGATTCGACCTCGCGGCCGAAGGCTGACCTCGGATGCCCATATATGCATAAGCAATCGTACAGAACCAGAGAATCACGAGATGCAGCGGCGCGCGACAGAGACTTCTCCTGTGTCATGTTCGACACATGAGAGCAGTTGTTCTCGTTCTGATCGATTCTGATGCAGTCACGTACTACATGGACGCTTCAAACGCCGCGACATCGCAGCATGAATGATAACAGGGACGACTCGCTGCCTGGTGCCACAGCGCGCCGACGAAACAAGGGCCGTCCACGGCCAGCGAGCCGGCGGGGTCACAATATGCCCGCAAGGAGAGAGATCAGGCCGACAGAAAGCAAGCCCCGGAGTCACCCCGCCCCAATCTGCCCAGCATGGGAACCATCGTGGGCGTAGCGGTGCGGGTGGCAGCAATACACAATAAGCATCTCTGATCGCCAGGACGCGAAAGCGATCAGTCCCGGAGCAGTTCCTTGTCTTCGAGACAAACCAGCCCCCCGATGTGGCAGATGGAGCGGTGCGCGAATACAAAGCCGGAGATGTGTGACTTTCTTTCCCGAGAGATGCGGACCAGCGTGGTCCCGCTCAGTTTGGACAGCGTTTGGACAATCCGATCGCGGATCGGAAAAGCGCCAGGTACAGCGCCTATTCCTCGTAGACGCGCGGTGGGGTGTTCGCGCCAACTGCGAACGACGGATGCACTGGAAACGCCAACAGGAGAAAACTTCACCTTCGGCCTCCTGTTTGACGTCCTCTGGGGGCCTGGAAGATTTAATGGCGCTACCAGGATTGCCCCGGGTATCAGGTGGAAACGCGGGGGGGTGGAGAAGGAAGCGCTATGAGCGGGGAAGATGAGGAGTGCGTTAACCCACCAGGTAACACCACCTCCTTCGCAAGGAAACCTCTTCGCCAAGGGACGCGTTGCGCACTCGTGACGTCCAAATTTCGTGTCGCCGATGCTGCGCCCGAACCTCTGACCTGCATCGAGTTGGCATCGAGGGTTTGTGAGTCAACGCCACGAAGAGGTGAACGTTTTCGGAAGGCTCAAAGGGCGAGCGTAGTCCCTTTTGTTCGGCAAACTTGGCAGGTCCACAGTGAATAGCGTGGCAAATTTTCACCATCACTTCCTAGAACAGTTCTGATCATGAGGCAGCCAAGCATACTTATCGCGTCAACGTTCTCCTCCTTCAAACATCCCTCGATGCACAGCTTTCCGGAACCGGATAGGTGTGTGCAACGACAGCTCAGGATGTCATGGAGGTTAACACTCGGTCCGAGGAGGGGTGTGCATAGATGACGAAGAGGGGCGGAACACGGACGGACCTTGTTCCACACGCATACAGTAGGCTGCATACTGCACGGTGAAAATTCCACCGAGCCTCCGCACTGCTCGCAGCCGTTTTTCGCAGCGCAGCCCATGGCCAGGCCGCTGTCTGTACGCGATGTGGATTCCGGGTCCCGTTTCGTCCGGCATTTTCAGACGGATGTATGCTGCTGACGAAAAAGATAGGTCAGAAAATTCTCTGCTCGCACTGGACAACAGTGTCAAAAAAAAACTTCTATGGAGTCAGCTGCACACCTTGACTCGAGCTGCCCGACAACATGAAACCCCACCCAACTCGAGTGCGACGTCGGCTTCAGTGTGTCGTCGACGTCTCCATTCAATGAGAAAGTTCTCGACCAGAGCCGTGCGTACTGGAACTCGAAGGATGTGGAGCTCGGAGGCAAAATGGGCTCGAGGTCGAGCCGCCGGACACGGAGCATGCGGAGTCCGAAAATGTGGCTGAGTAAGCACCCCACCGGAGCCCATTGAGGCTGTGCGGGGTCCCGTCGGGCCTAGGCCCTTGGCAACCCTCGGACTTTCTAGCGCCTACCGAATACGTCGAGGCTGTGTCAATGTTTACCAAACACCAGGCCAAGGGGGGTTCATTTTGCCCCCGTCCAGCAAACTCCAAACTTGAAGGCTGTACAAAGAGTCATCGAATTGAACGCAAAGTCGGCGATTCATTCACATCCGTAAGTCCATGGACTGATACCCAAAAACAGACGTGAAAAAAGCTAGGTACAATGAGCACTGCAACATGGCAGGACGCCGCTGCGGCGCGATGCCCGCACTCTCAATTCTATTCGTCCCAAAGCACATACAATTGGCGATCACAATTTGGACGATTATGTATTGTGCATTGCCGCGTACTAGCACGATACGTATTGTTTCCCCATGTGAAGATATGCAACGTGCTTGATTTGCCTCCACAGAATACAGATGATGCAACGCGAGCTCCGTCCCTCCGGCACGTCTTCCTGATGCGTCCCTTCACCCGCCAAGTCGTTCAGTAGGCCCGGAGAAACAATATTCTCGCAGCTCACAGCAAGGTAGCGCCGCGCAACACCTCAACCTCGCATCTATCGTGGACATGAAACGGCATCCGTGCGTCAACTTACCAAAAGCCAAGGCCGTAACCGCTCCCTCGCCCTATAGCTAGTCCAACAACCTCAAGCGCAAATGTCAGCCGGCACTGATGCTCGCATGCAAAGCAAGGCTAAGCTCGTCTTCTCGTCCCTGATGCGCACCCTGACAAATATATATACTTATGACACTCGCAGCGGCCACGTCCCGTCCCTTGTCCGACGAACCCAAGATGGAAGCCGCCAGGTCTCAGTAGCACTCAGTCGGGTCTGATAGCGCGATCCAGAAGCCCCGGCGCGCGCGGCGCGAGATCGTTCTCCAGCCAAAGCCCCCGCAAGGAGACGAAGCTTCTCCGAGTCCTACGCAGCCCGCGCTACGTCTAGTACTTATGATATGCAGAGGCGCTGCGAGGGCCATGGAGCGCCCGGATCTCGCGGCCAGCTTACAGTTATGTCACTGTATACGAGATGTCAGCACTGCAGGAAGGCGAGGTACGAGGGTGGCGGCAGTGCGTAGTCTATGGCCGGGCGGAAAGCGGCTGGTCGGGCGCCTTTCCTTTTCGTCTCTCGCCGCCGCTTTCCCCAGCTCGCCCGCCGCGCACTGCGAGCTCGAGGAGACTTCCGTCCTCAGGAATCGCTTTCGCTACGATAGCTTCGCTTAATATCTATCCTAGGCTCTGCTAGACGTTTTGTACGATCTCTCTGCCCGGTACGAATACCCGCTCCTCCGCATGACCCCCGCAATGAGGTGATGCCCAACTACTCGGTCGGCCCTGCTGCGGATCACATCGCTGCCTTAGCGGAGCGTCACTCTATCACTCAAGAGCGGGCACGCCAAATGGCCGAGGAAACTTGGACCTTCGAGCATCAGATGGCGGTGCAGGCTTGGGAGGAGTACCAGGCCTCGGAGCTAGAGGCCCGCAGACTCGAGGAGGAGGAGCGCGGACGGCAAGAGGCAGAGGCTCAGCGTCTTCGGGACGAAGAAGCGCGCCTGCGGCAGGCCGAGGAAGAACTGCGCCGCCGGGAAGAAGAAGACAGTCAGAGGGAGCAGGAGCGCCGTGAGAGCGCGGCTGATGTCCCCGCCTCGTCCACTGCGGCAAGTACCTTCTCCTTCCCCGAGATAGGGCAAGAGCTTGTTAGTGCGCGCACAGATTACGGTATAACCGAATATGCCATGGCCACGCTGCGTGACCCCACCAAGCTCCTAGACTTCTGGTACTTCACCCACGCAGGTCGCAACGAGGCCAGACAACTTGCCCTCTCATCAGTTGGAGAAGACCCTTCGGCCGGCCTTCACGGCACCGTGGATACATCCACCAACACCATCTCCTTCACGCGGGTCACCGCGGCTGGAAAGCCATGCCGGAACGCGGTACCAGACTCTGCCCTAAAGCTCCACCACCTCACCGAGGCCAGACACGTCTTTGCGAAGCATGCAGAGCAGTGCGGCTGGGACAAGAAGCACATACAGGCCTTTGTGGTACTCATAATGCGCCTCGAGGGCCATGATGCCCCCCGTCGTCATCCTGAGCACGGCGAGCGCGCTCTCGTCCGATACTTCGCAGACATTCGCCGTGAATACCATGCAGCACTGGCCAGGAAGGCACCCACCATCCCCGACATCTCCGTCATTAATGAAGAGCGTCTTAATGACATCATCAACGAGATGATCCAAGCAGCTGCTTTGCAGACCCTCGCAGAGGTCAAGAGGTTGACAGAGCTGGTCAGTCTCGTTTCGCAGTTTTCCCCTCTCCTAGTTCATGCACTGACATCTTAAAACACACACGCAC